>JAWNPD010000144.1:0-30126 GCA_035045305.1 Drosophila maculinotata | reverse complement strand
TCAAATACTCGAGTAATGAGCATTCAAAGATGACCATGTAATATTTTGAGCATTAACAAAAAAATAAGATTTTTGGAGCTTCATAACTTGCATATCTCGGCCAAAATAAGTCCGATCTTTGAGTGGTATACCTTTTTAGACTCGTTAAGATCAGAATTATAGATTGCCATTTAAAAATGGCCATGTTAGAAAATTTAATTTTTTGCCAAAAATGACCATGATCCGACATCAAATACCCGAGTTATGAGCATTCAAAGATGACCATGTAATATTTTCAGCATTAACAAAAAAACAAGATTTTTGGAGCTTCATAACTTGCATATCTCGGCCAAAATAATCCCGATCTTTGAGTGGTATACCTTTTTAGACTCGTTAAGATCAGAATTATAGATTGCCATTTAAAAATGGCAAATTTCATTTTTTGCCAAAAATGACCATGATCCGACATCAAATACCCGAGTTATGAGAATTCAAAGATGACCATGTAATATTTTCAGCATTAACAAAAAAATAAGATTTTTGGAGCTTCATAACTTGCATATCTCAGCCAAAATAAGTCCGATCTTTGAGTGGTATACCTTTTTAGACTCGTTAAGATCCGAATTATAGATTGCCATTTAAAAATGGCCATGCCAGCTTATTTAATTTTTTGCCAAAAATGACCATGATCCGACATCAAATACCCGAGTTATGAGCATTCAAAGATAACCATGTAATATTTTCAGCATTAACAAAAAATTTAAGATTTTTGGAGCTTCATAACTTGCATATCTCGGCCAAAATAAGTCCGATCTAACAAAAAAATAAGATTTTTGGAGCTTCATAACTTGCATATCTCGGCCAAAATAAGTCCGATCTTTGAGTGGTATACCTTTTAAGACTCGTTAAGATCAGAATTATAGATTGCCTATTAAAAATGGCCATGCCAGCAAATTTCATTTTTGCCAAAAATGACCATGATCCGACATCAAATACCCGAGTTATGAGCATTCAAAGATGATCTTTGAGTGGTATACCTTTTTAGACTCGTTAAGATCCGAATTATAGATTGCCATTTAAAAATGGCCATGCCAGCAAATTTCATTTGTTGCCAAAAATGACCATGATCCGACATCAAAAACCCGAGTAATGAGAATTCAAAGATGACCATGTAATATTTTCAGCATTAACAAAAAGACAAGATTTTTGCAGCTTCATAACTTGCATATCTCGTCCAAAATAAGTCCGATCTTTGAGTGGTATACCTTTTTAGACTCGTTAAGATCAGAATTATAGATTGCCATTTAAAAATGGCCAGGCCAGCAAATTTCATTTGTTGCCAAAAATGACCATGATCCGACATCAAATACCCGAGTAATGAGCATTCAAAAATGACCATGTAATATTTTCAGCATTTACAAAAAAATAAGATTTCTGGAGCTTCATAGCTTGCATATCTCGGCCAAAATAAGTCCGATCTATGAGTGGTATATCTTTTTAGACTCGTTAAGATCAGAATTATAGATTGCCATTTAAAAATGGCCATGCCAGCAAATTTCATTTTTTGCCAAAAATGAATATGATCCGACATCAAATACCCGAGTTATGAGCATTCAAAGATGACCATGTAATATTTTCAGCATTAACAAAAAAATAAGATTTTTGGAGCTTCATAACTTGCATATCTCGGCCAAAATAAGTCCGATCTTTGAGTGGTATACCTTTTTAGACTCGTTAAGATCAGAATTATAGATTGCCATTTAAAAATGCCCATGCCAGCAAATTTCATTTTTTGCCAAAAATGACCATGATCCGACATCAAATACCCGAGTTATGAGAATTCAAAGATGACCATGTAATATTTTTAGCATTAACAAAAAAATAAGATTTTTGGAGCTTCATAACTTGCATATCTCAGCCAAAATAAGTCCGATCTTTGAGTGGTATACCTTTTTAGACTCGTTAAGATCCGAATTATAGATTGCCATTTAAAAATGGCCATGCCAGCTTATTTAATTTTTTGCCAAAAATGACCATGATCCGACATCAAATACCCGAGTTATGAGCATTCAAAGATAACCATGTAATATTTTCAGCATTAACAAAAAATTTAAGATTTTTGGAGCTTCATAACTTGCATATCTCGGCCAAAATAAGTCCGATCTAACAAAAAAATAAGATTTTTGGAGCTTCATAACTTGCATATCTCGGCCAAAATAAGTCCGATCTTTGAGTGGTATACCTTTTCAGACTCGTTAAGATCAGAATTATAGATTGCCATTTAAAAATGGCCATGCCAGCAAATTTCATTTTTGCCAAAAATGACCATGATCCGACATCAAATACCCGAGTTATGAGCATTCAAAGATGATCTTTGAGTGGTATACCTTTTTAGACTCGTTAAGATCCGAATTATAGATTGCCATTTAAAAATGGCCATGCCAGCAAATTTCATTTGTTGCCAAAAATGACCATGATCCGACATCAAAAAGCCGAGTAATGAGCATTCAAAGATGACCATGTAATATTTTCAGCATTAACAAAAAGACAAGATTTTTGGAGCTTCATAACTTGCATATCTCGTCAAAAATAAGTCCGATCTTTGAGTGGTATACCTTTTTAGACTCGTTAAGATCAGAATTATAGATTGCCATTTAAAAATGGCCAGGCCAGCAAATTTCATTTGTTGCCAAAAATGACCATGATCCGACATCAAATACCCGAGTAATGAGCATTCAAAAATGACCATGTAATATTTTCAGCATTTACAAAAAAATAAGATTTCTGGAGCTTCATAGCTTGCATATCTCGGCCAAAATAAGTCCGATCTATGAGTGGTATATCTTTTTAGACTCGTTAAGATCAGAATTATAGATTGCCATTTAAAAACGGCCATGCCAGCTTATTTCATTTTTTGCCAAAAATGAATATGATCCGACATCAAATACCCGAGTTATGAGCATTCAAAGATGACCATGTAATATTTTCAGCATTAACAAAAAAATAAGATTTTTGGAGCTTCATAACTTGCATATCTCGGCCAAAATAAGTCCGATCTTTGAGTGGTATACCTTTTTAGACTCGTTAAGATCAGAATTATAGATTGCCCTTTTAAAAATGGCCATGCCAGAAAATTTAATTTTTTGCCAAAAATGACCATGATCCGACATCAAATACCCGAGTTATGAGCATTCAAAGATGACCATGTAATATTTTCAGCATTAACAAAAAAATACGATTTTTGGAGCTTCATAACTTGCATATCTCGGCCAAAATAAGTCCGATCTTTGAGTGGTATACCTTTTTAGACTCGTTAAGATCAGAATTTTAGATTGCCATTTAAAAATGGCCATGCCAGCAAATTTAATTTTTTCCAAAAATGACCATGATTCGACATCAAATACCCGAGTTATGAGCATTCAAAGATTACCATGTAATATTTTCAGCATTAACAAAAAAATAAGATTTTTGGAGCTTCATAAGTTGCATATCTCGGCCAAAATGAGTCCGATCTTTGAGTGGTATACCTTTTTAGACTCGTGAAGATCAGAATTATAGATTGCCATTTAAAAATGGCCATGCCAGCAAATTTCATTTTTTGCCAAAAATGACCATGATCCGACATCAAATACCCGAGTTATGAGCATTCAAAGATGACCATGTAATATTTTGAGCATTAACAAAAAAATAAGATTTTTGGAGCTTCATAACTTGCATATCTCGGCCAAAATAAGTCCGATCTTTGAGTGGTATACCTTTTTAGACTCGTTAAGATCAGAATTATAGATTGCCCTTTTAAAAATGGCCATACCAGCCAATTTCATTTTTTGCCAAAAATGACCATGATCCGACATCAAATACCCGAGTTATGAGCATTCAAAGATGACCATGTAATATTTTCAGCATTAACAAAAAAATAAGATTTTTGGAGCTTCATAACTTGCATATATCGGCCAAAATAAGTCCGATCTTTGAGTGGTATACCTTTTTAGACTCGTTAAGATCAGAATTATAGATTGCCATTTAAAAATGGCCATGCCAGCAATTTTCATTTTTTGCCAAAAATGACCATGATCCGACATCAAATACCCGAGTTATGAGCATTCAAAGATGACCATGTAATATTTTCAGCATTAACGAAAAAATAAGATTTTTGGAGCTTCATAACTTGCATATCTCGGCCAAAATAAGTCCGATCTTTGAGTGGTATACCTTTTAAGACTCGTTAAGATCAGAATTATAGATTGCCATTTAAAAATGGCCATGCCAGAAAATTTAATTTTTTGCCAAAAATGACCATGATCCGACATCAAATACCCGAGTTATGAGCATTCAAAGATGACCATGTAATATTTTCAGCATTAACAAAAAAATAAGATTTTTGGAGCTTCATAACTTGCATATCTCGGCCAAAATAAGTCCGATCTTTGAGTGGTATACCTTTTTAGACTCGTTAAGATCAGAATTATAGATTGCCATTTAAAAATGGCCATGCCAGCAAATTTCATTTTTTGGCAAAAATGACCATGATCCGACATCAAATACCCGAGTTATGAGCATTCAAAGATAACCATGTAATATTTTCAGCATTAACAAAAAAAATAAGATTTTTGGAGCTTCATAACTTGCATATCTCGGCCAAAATAAGTCCGATCTTTGAGTGGTATACCTTTTTAGACTCGTTAAGATCAGAATTATAGATTGCCATTTAAAAATGGCCATGCCAGCAAATTTCATTTTTTGCCAAAAATGACCATGATCCGACATCAAATACCCGAGCTATGAGCATTCAAAGATGACCATGTAATATTTTCAGCATTAACAAAAAAATAAGATTTTTGGAGCTTCATAACTTGCATATCTCGGCCAAAATAAGTCCGATCTTTGAGTGGTATACCTTTTTAGACTCGTTAAGATCAGAATTATAGATTGCCATTTAAAAATGGCCATGCCAGAAAATTTAATTTTTTGCCAAAAATGACCATGATCCGAAATCAAATACCCGAGTAATGAGCATTCAAAGATGACCATGTAATATTTTCAGCATTAACAAAAAAATAAGATTTTTGGAGCTTCATAACTTGCATATCTCGTCCAAAATAAGTCCGATCTTTGAGTGGTATACCTTTTTAGACTCGTTAAGATCAGAATTATAGATTGACACTTAAAAATGGCCATGCCAGCAAATTTAATTTTTTGCCAAAAATGACCATGATCCGACATCAAATACCCGAGTTATGAGCATTCAAAGATAACCATGTAATATTTTCAGCATTAACAAAAAATTTAAGATTTTTGGAGTTTCATAACTTGCATATCTCGGCCAAAATAAGTCCGATCTTTGAGTGGTATAACTTTTTAGACTCGTTAAGATCAGAATTATAGATTGCCATTTAAAAATGGCCATGCCAGCAAATTTAATTTTTTGCCAAAAATGACCATGATCCGACATCAAATACCCGAGTTATGAGCATTCAAAGATGACCATGTAATATTTTCAGCATTAACAAAAAAATAAGATTTTTGGAGCTTCATAACTTGCATATCTCGGCCAAAATAAGTCCGATCTTTGAGTGGTATACCTTTTTAGACTCGTTAAGATCAGAATTATAGATTGCCATTTAAAAATGGCCATGCCAGCAAATTTCATTTTTTGCCAAAAATGACCATGATCCGACATCAAATACCCGAGTTATGAGCATTCAAAGATGACCATGTAATATTTTCAGCATTAACAAAAAAATTAGATTTTTGGAGCTTCATAACTTGCATATCTCGGCCAAAATAAGTCCGATCTTTGAGTGGTATACCTTTTTAGACTCGTTAAGATCAGAATTACAGACTGCCATTTAAAAATGGCCATGCCAGCAAATTTAATTTTTTGCCAAAAATGACCATGATCCGACATCAAATACCCGAGTTATGAGCATTCAAAGATGACCATGTAATATTTTCAGCATTTACAAAAAAATAAGATTTTTGGAGCTTCATAACTTGCATATCTCGGCCAAAATAAGACCGATCTTTGAGTGGTATACCTTTTTAGACTCGTTAAGATCAGAATTATAGATTGCCATTTAAAAATGGCCATGCCAGCTTATTTAATTTTTTGCCAAAAATGACCATGATCCGACATCAAATACTCGAGTTATGAGCATTCAAAGATGACCATGTAATATTTTGAGCATTAACAAAAAAATAAGATTTTTGGAGCTTCATAACTTGCATATCTCGGCCAAAATAAGTCCGATCTTTGAGTGGTATACCTTTTTAGACTCGTTAAGATCAGAATTATAGATTGCCATTTAAAAATGGCCATGTTAGAAAATTTAATTTTTTGCCAAAAATGACCATGATCCGACATCAAATACCCGAGTTATGAGCATTCAAAGATGACCATGTAATATTTTCAGCATTAACAAAAAAATTAGATTTTTGGAGCTTCATAACTTGCATATCTCGGCCAAAATAATCCCGATCTTTGAGTGGTATACCTTTTTAGACTCGTTAAGATCAGAATTATAGATTGCCATTTAAAAATGGCCATGCCAGCAAATTTCATTTTTTGCCAAAAATGACCATGATCCGACATCAAATACCCGAGTTATGAGAATTCAAAGATGACCATGTAATATTTTCAGCATTAACAAAAAAATAAGATTTTTGGAGCTTCATAACTTGCATATCTCAGCCAAAATAAGTCCGATCTTTGAGTGGTATACCTTTTTAGACTCGTTAAGATCCGAATTATAGATTGCCATTTAAAAATGGCCATGCCAGCTTATTTAATTTTTTGCCAAAAATGACCATGATCCGACATCAAATACCCGAGTTATGAGCATTCAAAGATAACCATGTAATATTTTCAGCATTTACAAAAAATTTACGATTTTTGGAGCTTCATAACTTGCATATCTCGGCCAAAATAAGTCCGATCTAACAAAAAAATAAGATTTATGGAGCTTCATAACTTGCATATCTCGGCCAAAATAAGTCCGATCTTTGAGTGGTATACCTTTTTAAGACTCGTTAAGATCAGAATTATAGATTGCCATTTAAAAATGGCCATGCCAGCAAATTTCATTTTTTGCCAAAAATGACCATGATCCGACATCAAATACCCGAGTTATGAGCATTCAAAGATGACCATGTAATATTTTCAGCATTAACAAAAAAATTAGATTTTTGGAGCTTCATAACTTGCATATCTCGGCCAAAATAAGTCCGATCTTTGAGTGGTATACCTTTTTAGACTCGTTAAGATCAGAATTATAGATTGCCATTTAAAAATGGCCATGCCAGCAAATTTCATTTTTTGCCAAAAATGACCATGATCCGACATCAAATACCCGAGTTATGAGCATTCAAAGATGACCATGTAATATTTTGAGCATTAACAAAAAAATAAGATTTTTGGAGCTTCATAACTTGCATATCTCGGCCAAAATAAGTCCGATCTTTGAGTGGTATACCTTTTTAGACTCGTTAAGATCAGAATTATAGATTGCCATTTAAAAATGGCCATGCCAGCAAATTTCATTTTTTGCCAAAAATGACCATGATCCGACATCAAATACCCGAGTTATGAGCATTCAAAGATGACCATGTAATATTTTCAGCATTAACAAAAAAATAAGATTTTTGGAGCTTCATAACTTGCATATCTCGGCCAAAATAAGTCCGATCTTTGAGTGGTATACCTTTTTAGACTCGTTAAGATCAGAATTATAGATTGCCATTTAAAAATGGCCATGCCAGAAAATTTAATTTTTTGCCAAAAATGACCATGATCCGACATCAAATACCCGAGTTATGAGCATTCAAAGATGACCATGTAATATTTTCAGCATTAACAAAAAAATAAGATTTTTGGAGCTTCATAACTTGCATATCTCGGCCAAAATAAGTCCGATCTTTGAGTGGTATACCTTTTTAGACTCGTTAAGATCAGAATTATAGATTGCCATTTAAAAATGGCCATGCCAGCAAATTTAATTTTTTGCCAAAAATGACCATGATCCGACATCAAATACCCGAGTTATGAGCATTCAAAGATGACCATGTAATATTTTCAGCATTAACAAAAAAATAAGATTTTTGGAGCTTCATAACTTGCATATCTCGGCCAAAATAAGTCCGATCTTTGAGTGGTATACCTTTTTAGACTCGTTAAGATCAGAATTATAGATTGCCATTTAAAAATGGCCATGCCAGCAAATTTACATTTTTTGCCAAAAATGACCATGATCCGACATCAAATACCCGAGTTATGAGCATTCAAAGATGACCATGTAATATTTTCAGCATTAACAAAAAAATAAGATTTTTGGAGCTTCATAACTTGCATATCTCGGCCAAAATAAGTCCGATCTTTGAGTGGTATACCTTTTTAGACTCGTTAAGATCAGAATTATAGATTGCCATTTAAAAATGGCCATGCCAGCAAATTTAATTTTTTGCCAAAAATGACCATGATCCGACATCAAATACCCGAGTTATGAGCATTCAAAGATGACCATGTAATATTTTCAGCATTAACAAAAAAATAAGATTTTTGGAGCTTCATAACTTGCATATCTCGGCCAAAATAAGTCCGATCTTTGAGTGGTATACCTTTTTAGACTCGTTAAGATCAGAATTATAGATTGCCATTTAAAAATGGCCATGCCAGCAAATTTCATTTTTTGCCAAAAATGACCATGATCCGACATCAAATACCCGAGTTATGAGCATTCAAAGATGACCATGTAATATTTTCAGCATTAACAAAAAAATAAGATTTTTGGAGCTTCATAACTTGCATATCTCGGCCAAAATAAGTCCGATCTTTGAGTGGTATACCTTTTTAGACTCGTTAAGATCAGAATTATAGATTGCCATTTAAAAATGGCCATGCCAGAAAATTTAATTTTTTGCCAAAAATGACCATGATCCGACATCAAATACCCGAGTTATGAGCATTCAAAGATGACCATGTAATATTTTCAGCATTAACAAAAAAATAAGATTTTTGGAGCTTCATAACTTGCATATCTCGGCCAAAATAAGTCCGATCTTTGAGTGGTATACCTTTTTAGACTCGTTAAGATCAGAATTATAGATTGCCATTTAAAAATGGCCATGCCAGCAAATTTAATTTTTTGCCAAAAATGACCATGATCCGACATCAAATACCCGAGTTATGAGCATTCAAAGATGACCATGTAATATTTTCAGCATTAACAAAAAATTTAAGATTTTTGGAGCTTCATAACTTGCATATCTCGGCCAAAATAAGTCCGATCTTTGAGTGGTATACCTTTTTAGACTCGTTAAGATCAGAATTATAGATTGCCATTTAAAAATGGCCATGCCAGCAAATTTAATTTTTTGCCAAAAATGACCATGATCCGACATCAAATACCCGAGTTATGAGCATTCAAAGATGACCATGTAATATTTTCAGCATTAACTAAAAAATAAGATTTTTGGAGCTTCATAACTTGCATATCTCGGCCAAAATAAGTCCGATCTTTGAGTGGTATACCTTTTTAGACTCGTTAAGATCAGAATTATAGATTGCCATTTAAAAATGGCCATGCCAGCAAATTTCATTTTTTGCCAAAAATGACCATGATCCGACATCAAATACCCGAGTTATGAGCATTCAAAGATGACCATGTAATATTTTCAGCATTAACAAAAAAATTAGATTTTTGGAGCTTCATAACTTGCATATCTCGGCCAAAATAAGTCCGATCTTTGAGTGGTATACCTTTTTAGACTCGTTAAGATCAGAATTACAGACTGCCATTTAAAAATGGCCATGCCAGCAAATTTAATTTTTTGCCAAAAATGACCATGATCCGACATCAAATACCCGAGTTATGAGCATTCAAAGATGACCATGTAATATTTTCAGCATTAACAAAAAAATAAGATTTTTGGAGCTTCATAACTTGCATATCTCGGCCAAAATAAGACCGATCTTTGAGTGGTATACCTTTTTAGACTCGTTAAGATCAGAATTATAGATTGCCATTTAAAAATGGCCATGCCAGCTTATTTAATTTTTTGCCAAAAATGACCATGATCCGACATCAAATACTCGAGTTATGAGCATTCAAAGATGACCATGTAATATTTTGAGCATTAACAAAAAAATAAGATTTTTGGAGCTTCATAACTTGCATATCTCGGCCAAAATAAGTCCGATCTTTGAGTGGTATACCTTTTTAGACTCGTTAAGATCAGAATTATAGATTGCCATTTAAAAATGGCCATGTTAGAAAATTTAATTTTTTGCCAAAAATGACCATGATCCGACATCAAATACCCGAGTTATGAGCATTCAAAGATGACCATGTAATATTTTCAGCATTAACAAAAAAATTAGATTTTTGGAGCTTCATAACTTGCATATCTCGGCCAAAATAAGTCCGATCTTTGAGTGGTATACCTTTTTAGACTCGTTAAGATCAGAATTATAGATTGCCATTTAAAAATGGCCATGCCAGCAAATTTCATTTTTTGCCAAAAATGACCATGATCCGACATCAAATACCCGAGTTATGAGAATTCAAAGATGACCATGTAATATTTTCAGCATTAACAAAAAAATAAGATTTTTGGAGCTTCATAACTTGCATATCTCGGCCAAAATAAGTCCGATCTTTGAGTGGTATACCTTTTTAGACTCGTTAAGATCCGAATTATAGATTGCCATTTAAAAATGGCCATGCCAGCTTATTTAATTTTTTGCCAAAAATGACCATGATCCGACATCAAATACCCGAGTTATGAGCATTCAAAGATAACCATGTAATATTTTCAGCATTAACAAAAAAATAAGATTTATGGAGCTTCATAACTTGCATATCTCGGCCAAAATAAGTCCGATCTTTGAGTGGTATACCTTTTAAGACTCGTTAAGATCAGAAATATAGATTGCCATTTAAAAATGGCCATGCCAGCAAATTTCATTTTTTGCCAAAAATGACCATGATCCGACATCAAATACCCGAGTTATGAGCATTCAAAGATGACCATGTAATATTTTCAGCATTAACAAAAAAATAAGATTTTTGGAGCTTCATAACTTGCATATCTCGGCCAAAATAAGTCCGATCTTTGAGTGGTATACCTTTTAAGACTCGTTAAGATCAGAATTATAGATTGCCATTTAAAAATGGCCATGCCAGCAAATTTAATTTTTTGCCAAAAATGACCATGATCCGACATCAAATACCCGAGTTATGAGCATTCAAAGATGACCATGTAATATTTTCAGCATTAACAAAAAAATAAGATTTTTGGAGCTTCATAACTTGCATATCTCGGCCAAAATAAGTCCGATCTTTGAGTGGTATACCTTTTTAGACTCGTTAAGATCAGAATTATAGATTGCCATTTAAAAATGGCCATGCCAGCAAATTTCATTTTTTGCCAAAAATGACCATGATCCGACATCAAATACCCGAGTTATGAGCATTCAAAGATGACCATGTAATATTTTCAGCATTAACAAAAAAATAAGATTTTTGGAGCTTCATAACTTGCATATCTCGGCCAAAATAAGTCCGATCTTTGAGTGGTATACCTTTTTAGACTCGTTAAGATCAGAATTATAGATTGCCATTTAAAAATGGCCATGCCAGAAAATTTCATTTTTTGCCAAAAATGACCATGATCCGACATCAAATACCCGAGTTATGAGCATTCAAAGATGACCATGTAATATTTTCAGCATTAACAAAAAAATTAGATTTTTGGAGCTTCATAACTTGCATATCTCGGCCAAAATAAGTCCGATCTTTGAGTGGTATACCTTTTAAGACTCGTTAAGATCAGAATTACAGACTACCATTTAAAAATGGCCATGCCAGCAAATTTAATTTTTTGCCAAAAATGACCATGATCCGACATCAAATACCCGAGTTATGAGCATTCAAAGATGACCATGTAATATTTTCAGCATTAACAAAAAAATAAGATTTTTGGAGCTTCATAACTTGCATATCTCAGCCAAAATAAGTCCGATCTTTGAGTGGTATACCTTTTTAGACTCGTTAAGATCCGAATTATAGATTGCCATTTAAAAATGGCCATGCCAGCTTATTTAATTTTTTGCCAAAAATGACCATGATCCGACATCAAATACCCGAGTTATGAGCATTCAAAGATGACCATGTAATATTTTCAGCATTAACAAAAAATTTACGATTTTTGGAGCTTCATAACTTGCATATGTCGGCCAAAATAAGTCCGATCTAACAAAAAAATAAGATTTTTGGAGCTTCATAACTTGCATATCTCGGCCAAAATAAGTGCGATCTTTGAGTGGTATACCTTTTTAGACTCGTTAAGATCAGAATTATAGATTGCCATTTAAAAATGGCCATGTTAGAAAATTTAATTTTTTGCCAAAAATGTCCATGATCCGACATCAAATACCCGAGTTATGAGCATTCAAAGATGACCATGTAATATTTTCAGCATTAACAAAAAAATAAGATTTTTGGAGCTTCATAACTTGCATATTTTGGCCAAAATAAGTCCGATCTTTGAGTGGTATACCTTTTTAGACTCGTTAAGATCAGAATTATAGATTGCCATTTAAAAATGGCCATGCCAGCAAATTTAATTTTTTGCCAAAAATGACCATGATCCGACATCAAATACCCGAGTTATGAGCATTCAAAGATGACCATGTAATATTTTCAGCATTAACAAAAAAATAAGATTTTTGGAGCTTCATAACTTGCATATCTCGGCCAAAATAAGTCCGATCTTTGAGTGGTATACCTTTTTAGACTTGTTAAGATCCGAATTGAAGATTGCCATTTAAAAATGGCCATGCCAGCTTATTTCATTTTTTGCCAAAAATGACCATGATCCGACATCAAATACCCGAGTTATGAGCATTCAAAGATGACCATGTAATATTTTCAGCATTAACAAAAAAATTAGATTTTTGGAGCTTCATAACTTGCATATCTCGGCCAAAATAAGTCCGATCTTTGAGTGGTATACCTTTTTAGACTTGTTAAGATCCGAATTAAAGATTGCCATTTAAAAATGGCCATGCCAGCTTATTTCATTTTTTGCCAAAAATGACCATGATCCGACATCAAATACCCGAGTAATGAGCATTCAAAGATGACCATGTAATATTTTCAGCATTAACAAAAAAATAAGATTTTTGGAGCTTCATAACTTGCATATCTCGGCCAAAATAAGTCCGATCTTTGAGTGGTATACCTTTTTAGACTCGTTAAGATCAGAATTATAGATTGCCATTTAAAAATGGCCATGCCAGAAAATTTCATTTTTTGCCAAAAATGACCATGATCCGACATCAAATACCCGAGTTATAAGCATTCAAAGATGACCATGTAATATTTTCAGCATTAACAAAAAAATTAGATTTTTGGAGCTTCATAACTTGCATATCTCGGCCAAAATAAGTCCGATCTTTGAGTGGTATACCTTTTTAGACTCGTTAAGATCAGAATTATAGATTGCCATTTAAAAATGGCCATGCCAGCAAATTTAATTTTTTGCCAAAAATGACCATGATCCGACATCAAATACCCGAGTTATGAGCATTCAAAGATGACCATGTAATATTTTCAGCATTAACAAAAAAATAAGATTTTTGGAGCTTCATAACTTGCATATCTCGGCCAAAATAAGTCCGATCTAACAAAAAAATAAGATTTTTGGAGCTTCATAACTTGCTTATCTCGGCCAAAATAAGTGCGATCTTTGAGTGGTATACCTTTTTAGACTCGTTAAGATCAGAATTATAGATTGCCATTTAAAAATGGCCATGTTAGAAAATTTAATTTTTTGCCAAAAATGACCATGATCCGACATCAAATACCCGAGTTATGAGCATTCAAAGATGACCATGTAATATTTTCAGCATTAACAAAAAAATAAGATTTTTGGAGCTTCATAACTTGCATATCTCGGCCAAAATAAGTCCGATCTTTGAGTGGTATACCTTTTTAGACTCGTTAAGATCAGAATTATAGATTGCCATTTAAAAATGGCCATGCCAGCAAATTTAATTTTTTGCCAAAAATGACCATGATCCGACATCAAATACCCGAGTTATGAGCATTCAAAGATGACCATGTAATATTTTCAGCATTAACAAAAAAATAAGATTTTTGGAGCTTCATAACTTGCATATCTCGGCCAAAATAAGTCCGATCTTTGAGTGGTATACCTTTTTAGACTCGTTAAGATCAGAATTATAGATTGCCATTTAAAAATGGCCATGCCAGCAAATTTCATTTTTTGCCAAAAATGACCATGATCCGACATCAAATACCCGAGTTATGAGCATTCAAAGATGACCATGTAATATTTTCAGCATTAACAAAAAAATAAGATTTTTGGAGCTTCATAACTTGCATATCTCGGCCAAAATAAGTCCGATCTTTGAGTGGTATACCTTTTTAGACTCGTTAAGATCAGAATTATAGATTGCCATTTAAAAATGGCCATGCCAGCAAATTTCATTTTTTGCCAAAAATGACCATGATCCGACATCAAATACCCGAGTTATGAGCATTCAAAGATGACCATGTAATATTTTCAGCATTAACAAAAAAATTAGATTTTTGGAGCTTCATAACTTGCATATCTCGGCCAAAATAAGTCCGATCTTTGAGTGGTATACCTTTTTAGACTCGTTAAGATCAGAATTATAGATTGCCATTTAAAAATGGCCATGCCAGCAAATTTCAATTTTTGCCAAAAATGACCATGATCCGACATCAAATACCCGAGTTTTGAGCATTCAAAGATGACCATGTAATATTTTCAGCATTAACAAAAAAATTAGATTTTTGGAGTTTCATAACTTGCATATCTCGGCCAAAATAAGTCCGATCTTTGAGTGGTATACCTTTTTAGACTCGTTAAGATCAGAATTATAGATTGCCATTTAAAAATGGCCATGCCAGCAAATTTCATTTTTTGCCAAAAATGACCATGAGCCGACATCAAATACCCGAGCTATGAGCATTCAAAGATGACCATGTAATATTTTCAGCATTAACAAAAAAACAAGATTTTTGGAGCTTCATAACTTGCATATCTCGGCCAAAATGAGTCCGATCTTTGAGTGGTATACCTTTTTAGACTCGTTAAGATCAGAATTATAGATTGCCATTTAAAAATGGCCATGCCAGAAAATTTAATTTTTTGCCAAAAATGACCATGATCCGACGTCAAATACCCAAGCTATGAGCATTCAAAGATGACCATGTAATATTTTCAGCATTAACAAAAAAATTAGATTTTTGGAGCTTCATAACTTGCATATCTCGGCCAAAATAAGTCCGATCTTTGAGTGGTATACCTTTTTAGACTCGTTAAGATCAGAATTACAGATTGCCATTTAAAAATGGCCATGCCAGCAAATTTCATTTTTTGCCAAAAATGACCATGATCCGACATCAAATACCCGAGTTATGAGCATTCAAAGATGACCATGTAATATTTTCAGCATTAACAAAATTATAAGATTTTTGGAGCTTCATAACTTGCATATCTCGGCCAAAATAATTCCGATCTTTGAGTGGTATACCTTTTAAGACTCGTTAAGATCAGAATTATTGATTGCCAATTAAAAATGGCCAGGCCAGCTAATTTAATTTTTTGCCAAAAATGACCATGATCCGACATCAAATACTCGAGTTATGAGCATTCAAAGATGACCTTGTAATATTTTGAGCATTAACAAAAAAATAAGATTTTTGGAGCTTCATAACTTGCATATCTCGGCCAAAATAAGTACGATCTTTGAGTGGTAAACCTTTTTAGACTCGTTAAGATCAGAATTATAGATTGCCATTTAAAAATGGCCATGTTAGAAAATTTAATTTTTTGCTAAAAATGACCATGATCCGACATCAAATACCCGAGTTATGAGCATTCAAAGATGACCATGTAATATTTTCAGCATTAACAAAAAAATTAGATTTTTGGAGCTTCATAACTTGCATATCTCGGCCAAAATAAGTCCGATCTTTGAGTGGTATACCTTTTTAGACTCGTTAAGATCAGAATTATAGATTGCCATTTAAAAATGGCCATGCCAGCAAATTTCATTTTTTGCCAAAAATTACCATGATCCGACATCAAATACCCGAGTTATGACCATAAAATATTTTCAGCATTAACAAAAAAATAAGATTTATGGAGCTTCATAACTTGCATATCTCGGCCAAAATAAGTCCGATCTTTGAGTGGTATACCTTTTTAGACTCGTTAAGATCAGAATTATAGATTGCCATTTAAAAATGGCCATGCCAGCTTATTTAATTTTTTGCCAAAAATGACCATGATCCGACATCAAATACTCGAGTTATGAGCATTCAAAGATGACCATGTAATATTTTGAGCATTAACAAAAAAATAAGATTTTTGGAGCTTCATAACTTGCATATCTCGGCCAAAATAAGTCCGATCTTTGAGTGGTATACCTTTTTAGACTCGTTAAGATCAGAATTATAGATTGCCATTTAAAAATGGCCATGTTAGAAAATTTAATTTTTTGCCAAAAATGACCATGATCCGACATCAAATACCCGAGTTATGAGCATTCAAAGATGACCATGTAATATTTTCAGCATTAACAAAAAAATTCGATTTTTGGAGCTTCATAACTTGCATATCTCGGCCAAAATAAGTCCGATCTTTGAGTGGTATACCTTTTTAGACTCGTTAAGATCAGAATTATAGATTGCCATTTAAAAATGGCCATGCCAGCAAATTTCATTTTTTGCCAAAAATGTCCATGATCCGACATCAAATACCCGAGTTATGAGAATTCAAAGATGACCATGTAATATTTTCAGCATTAACAAAAAAATAAGATTTTTGGAGCTTCACAACTTGCATATCTTAGCCAAAATAAGTCCGATCTTTGAGTGGTATACCTTTTTAGACTCGTTAAGATCCGAATTATAGATTGCCATTCAAAAATGGCCATGCCAGCTTATTTAATTTTTTGCCAAAAATGACCATGATCCGACATCAAATACCCGAGTTATGAGCATTCAAAGACGACCATGTAATATTTTCAGTATTAACAAAAAAAAAAGATTTTTGGAGCTTCATAACTTGCATATCTCGGCCAAAATAAGTCTGATCTTTGAGTGGTATACCTTTTTAGACTCGTTAAGATCAGAATTATAGATTGCTATTTAAAAATGGCCATGCTAGCAAATTTCATTTTTTGCCAAAAATGACCATGATCCGACATCAAATACCCGAGTTATGAGCATTCAAAGATGACCATGTAATATTTTCAGCATTAACAAAAAAATAAGATTTTTGGAGCTTCATAACTTGCATATCTCGGCCAAAATAAGTCCGATCTTTGAGTGGTATACCTTTTTAGACTCGTTAAGATCAGAATTATAGATTGCCATTTAAAAATGGCCATGCCAGAAAATTTCATTTTTTGCCAAAAATGGCCATGATCCGACATCAAATACCCGAGTTATGAGCATTCAAAGATGACCATGTAATATTTTTAGCATTAACAAAAAAATTAGATTTTTGGAGCTTCATAACTTGCATATCTCGGCCAAAATAAGTCCGATCTTTGAGCGGTATACCTTTTTAGACTCGTTAAGATCAGATTTACAGACTGCCATTTAAAAATGGCCATGCCAGCAAATTTAATTTTTTGCCAAAAATGACCATGATCCGACATCAATTTTTCAATCTATGGACGTTGATGTACTAACGAACAGTACATTCAAGTGGCCCAACGATACCAAGCCAGGGCTTGTTAACGCGCGGACCCAGGCAACATGCAACCCACCTCCCGCCCAACCGACCGAGGGGCGCGCCGCATAACGTGCGGCTACGAAGATCGCGAACTAAGAATAGAACATACAATATAAATACAACAAATGAACATAGACTATTTAAATGTTAGACAGATGTTGTAATAGTACAGTTCTGAGAGTAGGGACAGAAGTAGCATTACTTATTATCGGGAAAAGGTTATTATAACTAGAGCATAAGATCCGAAAAGGGTTATGAACTGCATAGTTAGTATTACAGGCTTGCAGGGAAATCGGGAAAAAGATCCTAGTACTTCTGATCGGAACAGCAAAACTAATTTGGCTAATTAATTCTGATGAATCAATTTCACCGTTAATTAGTTTGTGTAAAAAGGTTACACCAAGCATGGTTCTGCGATCAGAAAGAGAGGGAAAATTTATTAGTAGAAGTCTACTACGGTAAGGAGGCAAGCGAGTATTAGGATTCCAGTGAAGACACCGGAGGGCAAAGAGTAGAAATTGTTTTTGCACAAATTCTATTCTATCCTGATGAACCTTATATTGTGGACACCATATACAAGACCCATACTCAAGAATGGGGCGAACAAGTGAAGTATAAAGAGTCTTAGTAACGTAGGGATCGTCAAATTCTTTCGACCAACGCTTAATGAAACCCAATACACCAAAGGCTCGATTAAAAACAGAAGAAATATGCTTGTCAAACTTAAGCTTAGGATTGAAAAGGATACCCAAATCATTAACTGACTCAATTCGTTCAAGTGGTTTTCCATTAAGAACATAATTATTTAAAAAGGGCATTCGCCTATAAAAAGACATAACGTTGCATTTACCACAATTTAAATTTAATAAATTTACCCGACACCAGGTTTGAAAGCTCTCTAAATCAGTTTGCAACCTTTTACCAGATAGAAAGTCTGTAGACGAAAAACAAAGTTTAACATCATCGGCATACATCAGCACCAGAGAGTGTGCTATCACGGAAGGAAGGCCCGAGTTATGAGCATTAAAAGATGACCATGTAATATTTTCAGCATTAACAAAAAAATAAGATTTTTGGAGCTTCATAACTTGCATATCTCAGCCAAAATAAGTCCGATCTTTGAGTGGTATACCTTTTTAGACTCGTTAAGATCAGAATTATAGATTGCCATTTAAAAATGGCCATGCCAGCTTATTTAATTTTTTGCCAAAAATTACCATGATCCGACATCAAATACCCGAGTTATGAGCATTCAAAGATAACCATGTAATATTTTCAGCATTAACAAAAAATTTAAGATTTTTGGAGCTTCATAACTTGCATATCTCGGCCAAAATAAGTCCGATCTAACAAAAAAATAAGATTTTTGGAGCTTCATAACTTGCATATCTCGGCCAAAATAAGTCCGATCTTTGAGTGGTATACCTTTTTAGACTCGTTAAGAACAGAATTATAGATTGCCATTTAAAAATGGCCATGCCAGCAAATATCATTTTTGCCTAAAATGACCATGATCCGACATCAAATACCCGAGTTATGAGCATTCAAAGATGATCTTTGAGTGGTATACTTTTTTAGACTCGTTAAGATCAGAATTATAGATTGCCATTTAAAAATGGCCATGCCAGCTAATTTAATTTTTTGCCAAAAATGACCATGATCCGACATCAAATACTCGAGTTATGAGCATTCAAAGATGACCATGTAATATTTTCAGCATTAACAAAAAAATAAGATTTTTGGAGCTTCATAACTTGCATATCTCGGCCAAAATAAGTCCAATCTTTGAGTGGTATACCTTTTTAGACTCGTTAAGATCAGAATTATAGATTGCCATTTAAAAATGGCCATGTTAGAAAATTTAATTTTTTGCCAAAATCGACCATGATCCGACATCAAATACCCGAGTTATGAGCATTCAAAGATGACCATGTAATATTTTCAGCATTAACAAAAAAATTAGATTTTTGGAGCTTCATAACTTGCATATCTCGGCCAAAATAAGTCCGATCTTTGAGTGGTATACCTTTTTAGACTCGTTAAGATCAGAATTATAGATTGCCATTTAAAAATGGCCATGCCAGCAAATTTAATTTTTTGCGAAAAATGACCATGATCCGACATCAAATACCCGAGTTATGAGCATTCAAAGATGACCATGTAATATTTTCAGCATTAACAAAAAAATAAGATTTTTGGAGCTTCATAACTTGCATATCTCGGCCAAAATAAGTCCGATCTTTGAGTGGTATACCTTTTTAGACTCGTTAAGACCAGAATTATAGATTGCCATTTAAAAATGGCCATGCCAGCAAATTTCATTTTTCCCCAAAAATGACCATGATCCGACATCAAATACCCGAGTTATGAGCATTCAAAGATGACCATGTAATATTTTCAGCATTAACAAAAAAATTAGATTTTTGGAGCTTCATAACTTGCATATCTCGGCCAAAATAAGTCCGATCTTTGAGTGGTATACCTTTTTAGACTCGTTAAGATCAGAATTATAGATTGCCATTTAAAAATGGCCATGCCAGCAAATTTAATTTTTTGCCAAAAATGACCATGATCCGACATCAAATACCCGAGTTATGAGCATTCAAAGATGACCATGTAATATTTTCAGCATTAACAAAAAAATAAGATTTTTGGAGCTTCATAACTTGCATATCTTAGCCAAAATAAGTCCGATCTTTGAGTGGTATACCTTTTTAGACTCGTTAAGATCCGAATTATAGATTGCCATTTAAAAATGGCAATGCCAGCTAATTTCATTTTTTGCCAAAAATGACCATGATCTGACATCAAATACCCGAGTTATGAGCATTCAAAGATAACCATGTAATATTTTCAGCATTAACAAAAAATTTAAGATTTTTGGAGCTTCATAACTTGCATATCTCGGCCAAAATAAGTCCGATCTTTGATTGGTATACCTTTTTAGACTCGTTAAGATCAGAATTATTGATTGCCATTTAAAAATGGCCATGCCAGCAAATTACATTTTTTGCCAAAAATGACCATGATCCGACATCAAATACCCGAGTTATGAGCATTCAAAGATGACCATGTAATATTTTCAGCATTAACAAAAAAATAAGATTTTTGGAGCTTCATAACTTGCATATCTCGGCCAAAATAAGTCCGATCTTTGAGTGGTATACCTTTTTAGACTCGTTAAGATCAGAATTATAGATTGCCATTTAAAAATGGCCATGCCAGCAAATTTAATTTTTTGCCAAAAATGACCATGATCCGACATCAAATACCCGAGTTATGAGCATTCAAAGATGACCATGTAATATTGTCAGCATTAACAAAAAAATAAGATTTTTGGAGCTTCATAACTTGCATATCTCGGCCAAAATAAGTCCGATCTTTGAGTGGTATACCTTTTTAGACTCGTTAAGATCAGAATTATAGAATGTCATTTAAAAATGGCCATGCCAGCAAATTTCATTTTTTGCCAAAAATGACCATGATCCGACATCAAATACCCGAGCTATGAGCATTCAAAGATGACCATGTAATATTTTTAGCATTAGCAAAAAAATAAGATTTTTGGAGCTTCATAACTTGCATATCTCGGCCAAAATAAGTCCGATCTTTGAGTGGTATACCTTTTCAGACTCGTTACGATCAGAATTATAGATTGCCATTTAAAAATGGCCATGCCATAAAAGTTTAATTTTTCCAAAAATTACCATGATCCGACATCAAATACCCGAGTTATTTGACCATGTAATATTTTCAGCATTAACAAAAAAATAAGATTTTTGGAGCTTCATAACTTGCATATCTCGGCCAAAATAAGTCCGATTTTTGAGTGGTATACCTTTTTAGACTCGTTAAGATCCGAATTATAGATTGCCATTTAAAAATGGCCATGCCAGCAAATTTCATTTTTTGCCAAAAATGACCATGATCCGACATCAAATACCCGAGTTATGAGCATTCAAAGATGACCATGTAATATTTTCAGCATTAACAAAAAAATAAGATTTTTGGAGCTTCATAACTTGCATATCTCGGCCAAAATAAGTCCGATCTTTGAGTGGTATACCTTTTTAGACTCGTTAAGATCAGAATTATAGATTGCCATTTAAAAATGGCCATGCCAGCAAATTTAATTTTTTGCCAAAAATGACCATGATCCGACATCAAATACCCGAGTTATGAGCATTCAAAGATGACCATGTAATATTTTCAGCATTAACCAAAAAATAAGATTTTTGGAGCTTCATAACTTGCATATCTCGGCCAAAATAAGTCCGATCTTTGAGTGATATACCTTTTTAGACTCGTTAAGATCAGAATTATAGATTGCCATTTAAAAATGGCCATGCCAGCATATTTCATTTTTTGCCAAAAATGACCATGATCCGACATCAAATACCCGAGCTATGAGCATTCAAAGATGACCATGTAATATTTTTAGCATAAGCAAAAAAAATAAGATTTTTGGAGCTTCATAACTTGCATATCTCGGCCAAAATAAGTCCGATCTTTGAGTGATATACCTTTTCAGACTCGTTACGATCAGAATTATAGATTGCCATTTAAAAATGGCCATGCCATAAAATTTTAATTTTTCAAAAAATTACCATGATTTGACATCAAATACCCGAGTTATGAGCATTCAAAGATGACAATGTAATATTTTCAGCATTAACAAAAAAATAAGATTTTTGGAGCTTCATAACTTGCATATCTCGGCCAAAATAAGTCCGATCTTTGAGTGGTATACCTTTTTAGACTCGTTAAGATCAGAATTATAGAATGCCATTTAAAAATGGCCATGCCAGCAAATTTCATTTTTTGCCAAAAATGACCATGATCCGACATCAAATACCCGAGCTATGAGCATTCAAAGATGACCATGTAATATTTTTAGCATTAGCAAAAAAATAAGATTTTTGGAGCTTCATAACTTGCATATCTCGGCCAAAATAAGTCCGATCTTTGAGTGGTATACCTTTTCAGACTCGTTACGATCAGAATTATAGATTGCCATTTAAAAATGGCCATGCCATAAAAGTTTAATTTTTCCAAAAATTACCATGATCCGACATCAAATACCCGAGTTATAGATTAAAGATGACCATGTAATATTTTCAGCATTAACAAAAAAATAAGATTTTTGGAGCTTCATAACTTGCATATCTCGGCCAAAATAAGTCCGATCTTTGAGTGGTATACCTTTTTAGACTCGTTAAGATCAGAATTATAGATTGCCATTTAAAAATGGCCATGCCAGCAAATTTCATTTTTTGCCAAAAATGACCATGATCCGACATCAAATACCCGAGTTATGAGCATTCAAAGATGACCATGTAATATTTTCAGCATTAACAAAAAAATAAGATTTTTGGAGCTTCATAACTTGCATATCTCGGCCAAAATAAGTCCGATCTTTGAGTGGTATACCTTTTTAGACTCGTTAAGATCAGAATTATAGATTGCCATTTAAAAATGGCCATGCCAGCAAATTTAATTTTTTGCCAAAAATGACCATGATCCGACATCAAATACCCGAGTTATGAGCATTCAAAGATGACCATGTAATATTTTCAGCATTAACCAAAAAATAAGATTTTTGGAGCTTCATAACTTGCATATCTCGGCCAAAATAAGTCCGATCTTTGAGTGATATACCTTTTTAGACTCGTTAAGATCAGAATTATAGATTGCCATTTAAAAATGGCCATGCCAGCATATTTCATTTTTTGCCAAAAATGACCATGATCCGACATCAAATACCCGAGTTATGAGCATTCAAAGATGACCATGTAATATTTTCAGCATTAACAAAAAAATAAGATTTTTGGAGCTTCATAACTTGCATATCTCGGCCAAAATAAGTCCGATCTTTGAGTGATATACCTTTTCAGACTCGTTACGATCAGAATTATAGATTGCCATTTAAAAATGGCCATGCCATAAAATTTCAATTTTTCCAAAAATTACCATGATCTGACATCAAATACCCGAGTTATGAGCATTCAAAGATGACAATGTAATATTTTCAGCATTAACAAAAAAATAAGATTTTTGGAGCTTCATAACTTGCATATCTCGGCCAAAATAAGTCCGATCTTTGAGTGGTATACCTTTTTAGACTCGTTAAGATCAGAATTATAGATTGCCATTTAAAAATGGCCATGCCAGCAAATTTCATTTTTTTCCAAAAATGACCATGATCCGACATCAAATACCCGAGTTATGAGCATTCAAAGATGACCATGTAATATTTTCAGCATTAACAAAAAAATAAGATTTTTGGAGCTTCATAACTTGCATATCTCGGCCAAAATAAATCCGATCTTTGAGTGGTATACCTTTTTAGACTCGTTAAGATCAGAATTATAGATTGCCATTTAAAAATGGCCATGCCAGCAAATTTCATTTTTTGCCAAAAATGACCATGATCCGACATCAAATACCCGAGTTATGAGCATTCAAAGATGACCATGTAATATTTTCAGCATTAACAAAAAAATAAGATTTTTGGAGCTTCATAACTTGCATATCTCGGCCAAAATAAGTCCGATTTTTGAGTGGTATACCTTTTTAGACTCGTTAAGATCCGAATTATAGATTGCCATTTAAAAATGGCCATGCCAGCAAATTTCATTTTTTGCCAAAAATGACCATGATCCGACATCAAATACCCGAGTTATGAGCATTCAAAGATGACCATGTAATATTTTCAGCATTAACAAAAAAATAAGATTTTTGGAGCTTCATAACTTGCATATCTCGGCCAAAATAAGTCCGATCTTTGAGTGGTATACCTTTTTAGACTCGTTAAGATCAGAATTATAGATTGCCATTTAAAAATGGCCATGCCAGCAAATTTAATTTTTTGCCAAAAATGACCATGATCCGACATCAAATACCCGAGTTATGAGCATTCAAAGATGACCATGTAATATTTTCAGCATTAACCAAAAAATAAGATTTTTGGAGCTTCATAACTTGCATATCTCGGCCAAAATAAGTCCGATCTTTGAGTGATATACCTTTTTAGACTCGTTAAGATCAGAATTATAGATTGCCATTTAAAAATGGCCATGCCAGCATATTTCATTTTTTGCCAAAAATGACCATGATCCGACATCAAATACCCGAGCTATGAGCATTCAAAGATGACCATGTAATATTTTTAGCATAAGCAAAAAAAATAAGATTTTTGGAGCTTCATAACTTGCATATCTCGGCCAAAATAAGTCCGATCTTTGAGTGATATACCTTTTCAGACTCGTTACGATCAGAATTATAGATTGCCATTTAAAAATGGCCATGCCATAAAATTTTAATTTTTCAAAAAATGACCATGATTTGACATCAAATACCCGAGTTATGAGCATTCAAAGATGACAATGTAATATTTTCAGCATTAACAAAAAAATAAGATTTTTGGAGCTTCATAACTTGCATATCTCGGCCAAAATAAGTCCGATCTTTGAGTGGTATACCTTTTTAGACTCGTTAAGATCAGAATTATAGATTGCCATTTAAAAATGGCCATGCCAGCTACATTCATTTTTTTCCAAAAATGACCATGATCCGACATCAAATACCCGAGTTATGAGCATTCAAAGATGACCATGTAATATTTTCAGCATTAACAAAAAAATAAGATTTTTGGAGCTTCATAACTTGCATATCTCGGCCAAAATAAATCCGATCTTTGAGTGGTATACCTTTTTAGACTCGTTAAGATCAGAATTATAGATTGCCATTTAAAAATGGCCATGCCAGCAAATTTCATTTTTTGCCAAAAATGACCATGATCCGACATCAAATAGCCGAGTTATGAGCATTCAAAGATGACCATGTAATATTTTCAGCATTAACAAAAAAATAAGATTTTTGGAGCTTCATAACTTGCATATCTCGTCCAAAATAAGTCCGATCTTTGAGTGGTATACCTTTTTAGACTCGTTAAGATCAGAATTATAGATTGACACTTAAAAATGGCCATGCCAGCAAATTTCATTTTTTGCCAAAAATGACCATGATCCGACATCAAATACCCGAGTTATGAGCATTCAAAGATAACCATGTAATATTTTCAGCATTAACAAAAAAATAAGATTTTTGGAGCTTCATAACTTGCATATCTCGGCCAAAATAAGTCCGATCTTTGAGTGGTATACCTTTTTAGACTCGTTAAGATCAGAATTATAGATTGCCATTTAAAAATGGCCATGCCAGCTAATTTCATTTTTTGCCAAAAATGACCATGATCCGACATCAAATACCCGAGTTATGAGCATTCAAAGATGACCATGTAATATTTTCAGCATTAACAAAAAAATAAGATTTTTGGAGCTTCATAACTTGCATATCTCGTCCAAAATAAGTCCGATCTTTGAGTGGTATACCTTTTTAGACTCGTTAAGATCAGAATTATAGATTGACACTTAAAAATGGCCATGCCAGCAAATTTCATTTTTTGCCAAAAATGACCATGATCCGACATCAAATACCCGAGTTATGAGCATTCAAAGATAACCATGTAATATTTTCAGCATTAACAAAAAAATAAGATTTTTGGAGCTTCATAACTTGCATATCTCGGCCAAAATAAGTCCGATCTTTGAGTGGTATACCTTTTTAGACTCGTTAAGATCAGAATTATAGATTGCCATTTAAAAATGGCCATGCCAGCAAATTTCATTTTTTGCCAAAAATGACCATGATCCGACATCAAATAGCCGAGTAATGAGCATTCAAAGATGACCATGTAATATTTTCAGCATTAACAAAAAAATAAGATTTTTGGAGCTTCATAACTTGCATATCTCGTCCAAAATAAGTCCGATCTTTGAGTGGTATACCATTTTAGACTCGTTAAGATCAGAATTATAGATTGACACTTAAAAATGGCCATGCCAGCAAATTTCATTTTTTGCCAAAAATGACCATGATCCGACATCAAATACCCGAGTTATGAGCATTCAAAGATAACCATGTAATATTTTCAGCATTAACAAAAAAATAAGATTTTTGGAGCTTCATAACTTGCATATCTCGGCCAAAATAAGTCCGATCTTTGAGTGGTATACCTTTTTAGACTCGTTAAGATCAGAATTATAGATTGCCATTTAAAAATGGCCATGCCAGCTAATTTCATTTTTTGCCAAAAATGACCATGATCCGACATCAAATACCCGAGTTATGAGCATTCAAAGATGACCATGTAATATTTTCAGCATTAACAAAAAAATAAGATTTTTGGAGCTTCATAACTTGCATATCTCGGCCAAAATAAGTCCGATCTTTGAGTGGTATACCTTTTTAGACTCGTAAAGATCAGAATTATAGACTGCCATTTAAAAATGGCCATGCCAGCAAATTTCATTTTTTGCCAAAAATGACCATGATCCGACATCAAATACCCGAGTTATGAATGAGCATTCAAAGATAACCATGTAATATTTTCAGCATTTACAAAAAAATAAGATTTTTGGAGCTTCATAACCTGCATATCTCGGCTAAAATAAGTCCGATCTTTGAGTGGTATACCTTTTTAGACTCGTTAAGATCAGAATTATGGATTGCCATTTAAAAATGGCCATGCCAGCAAATTTCATTTTTTGCCAAGAATGACCATGATCCGACATCAAATACCCGAGTTATGAGCATTCAAAGATGACCATGTAATATTTTCAGCATTAACAAAAAAATAAGAGTTTTGGAGCTTCATAACTTGCATATCTCGGTCAAAATAAGTCCGATCTTTGAGTGGTATACCTTTTTAGACTCGTTAAGATCAGAATTATAGATTGCCATTTAAAAATGGCCATGCCAGCAAATTTAATTTTTTGGCAAAAATGACCATGATCCGACATCAAATACCCGAGCTATGAGCATTCAAAGATGACCATGTAATATTTTCAGCATTAACAAAAAAATGTGATTTTTGGAGCTTCATAACTTGCATATCTCGGCCAAAATAAGTCTGATCTTTGAGTGGTATACCTTTTAAGACTCGTTAAGATCAGAATTATAGATTGCCATTTAAAAATGGCCATGCCAGCAAATTTAATTTTTTGCCAAAAATGACCATGATCCGACATCAAATACCCGAGTTATGAGCATTCAAAGATGACCATGTAATATTTTCAGCATTAACAAAAAAATAAGATTTTTGGAGCTTCATAACTTGCATATCTCGGCCAAAATAAGTCCGATCTTTGAGTGTTATACCTTTTAAGACTCGTTAAGATCAGAATTATAGATTGCCATTTAAAAATGGCCATGCCAGCAAATTTCATTTTTTGCCAAATATGACCATGATCCGACATCAAATACACGAGTTATGAGCATTCAAAGATGACCATGTAATATTTTCAGCATTAACAAAAAAATAAGATTTTTGGAGCTTCATAACTTGCATATCTTGGCCAAAATAAGTCCGATCTTTGAGTGGTATACCTTTTTAGACTCGTTAAGATCAGAATTATAGATTGCCATTTAAAAATGGCCATGCCAGCAAATTTAATTTTTTGCCAAAAATGACCATTACCCGACATCAAATACCTGAGCTATGAGCATTCAAAGATAACCATGTAATATTTTCAGCATTAACAAAAAAATAAGATTTTTGGAGCTTCATAACTTGCATATCTCGGCCAAAATAAGTCCGATCTTTGAGTGGTATACCTTTTTAGACTCGTTAAGATCAGAATTATAGATTGCCATTTAAAAATGGCCATGCCAGCAAATTTAATTTTTTGCCAAAAATGACCATGATCCGACATCAAATACCCGAGTTATGAGCATTCAAAGATGACAATGTAATATTTTCAGCATTAACAAAAAAATAAGATTTTTGGAGCTTCATAACTTGCATATCTCGGCCAAAATAAGTCCGATCTTTGAGTGGTATACCTTTTTAGACTCGTTAAGATCAGAATTATAGATTGCCATTTAAAAATGGCCATACCAGCTACATTCATTTTTTCCAAAAATGACCATGATCCGACATCAAATACCCGAGTTATGAGCATTCAAAGATGACCATGTAATATTTTCAGCATTAACAAAAAAATAAGATTTTTGGAGCTTCATAACTTGCATATCTCGGCCAAAATAAATCCGATCTTTGAGTGGTATACCTTTTTAGACTCGTTAAGATCAGAATTATAGATTGCCATTTAAAAATGGCCATGGCAGCAAATTTCATTTTTTGCCAAAAATGACCATGATCCGACATCAAATAGCCGAGTTATGAGCATTCAAAGATGACCATGTAATATTTTCAGCATTAACAAAACAATAAGATTTTTGGAGCTTCGTAACTTGCATATCTCGTCCAAAATAAGTCCGATCTTTGAGTGGTATACCTTTTTAGACTCGTTAAGATCAGAATTATAGATTGACACTTAAAAATGGCCATGCCAGCAAATTTCATTTTTTGCCAAAAATGACCATGATCCGACATCAAATACCCGAGTTATGAGCATTCAAAGATAACCATGTAATATTTTCAGCATTAACAAAAAAATAAGATTTTTGGAGCTTCATAACTTGCATATCTCGGCCAAAATAAGTCCGATCTTTGAGTGGTATACCTTTTTAGACTCGTTAAGATCAGAATTATAGATTGCCATTTAAAAATGGCCATGCCAGCTTATTTCATTTTTTGCCAAAAATGACCATGATCCGACATCAAATACCCGAGTTATGAGCATTCAAAGATGACGATGTAATATTTTCAGCATTAACAAAAAAATAAGATTTTTGGAGCTTCATAACTTGCATATCTCGGCCAAAATAAGTCCGATCTTTGAGTGGTATACCTTTTTAGACTCGAAAAGATCAGAATTATAGACTGCCATTTAAAAATGGCCATGCCAGCAAATTTCATTTTTTGCCAAAAATGACCATGATCCGACATCAAATACCCGAGTTATGAATGAGCATTCAAAGATAACCATGTAATATTTTCAGCATTAACAAAAAAATAAGATTTTTGGAGCTTCATAACCTGCATATCTCGGCTAAAATAAGTCCGATCTTTGAGTGGTATACCTTTTTAGACTCGTTAAGATCAGAATTATAGATTGCCATTTAAAAATGGCCATGCCAGCAAATTTCATTTTTTGCCAAAAATGACCATGATCCGACATCAAATACCCGAGTTATGAGCATTCAAAGATGACCATGTAATATTTTCAGCATTAACAAAAAAATAAGATTTTTGGAGCTTCATAACTTGCATATCTCGGTCAAAATAAGTCCGATCTTTGAGTGGTATACCTTTTTAGACTCGTTAAGATCAGAATTATAGATTGCCATTTAAAAATGGCCATGCCAGCAAATTTAATTTTTTGG
>JAWNPD010000142.1:0-77303 GCA_035045305.1 Drosophila maculinotata | reverse complement strand
AATATTACATGGTCATTTTTGAATGCTCATAACTCGGGTATTTGATGTCGGATCATGGTCATTTTTGGCAAAAAATTAAATTAGCTGGCATGGCCATTTTTAAATGGCAATCTATAATTCTGATCTTAACGAGTCTAAAAAGGTATACCACTCAAAGATCGGACTTATTTTGGCCGAGATATGCAAGTTATGAAGCTCCAAAAATCTTATTTTTTTGTTAATGCTGAAAATATTACATGGTCATCTTTGAATGCTCATAACTCGGGTATTTGATGTCGGATCATGGTCATTTTTGGCAAAAAATGAAATTTGCTGGCATGGCCATTTTTAAATGGCAATCTATAATTCTGATCTTAACGAGTCTAAAAAGGTATACCACTCAAAGATCGGACTTATTTTGGCCGAGATATGCAAGTTATGAAGCTCCAAAAATCTAATTTTTTTGTTAATGCTGAAAATATTACATGGTCATCTTTGAATGCTCATAACTCGGGTATTTGATGTCGGATCATGGTCATTTTTGGCAAAAAATGAAATTAGCTGGCATGGCCATTTTTAAATGGCAATCTATATTTCTGATCTTAACGAGTCTAAAAAGGTATACCACTCAAAGATCGGACTTATTTTGGCCGAAATATGCAAGTTATGAAGCTCCGAAAATCTAATTTTTTTGTTAATGCTGAAAATATAACATGGTCATCTTTGAATGCTCATAACTCGGGTATTTGATGTCGGATCATGGTCATTTTTGGCAAAAAATGAAATTTTCTGGCATGGCCATTTTTAAATGGCAATCTATAATTCTGATCTTAACGAGTCTAAAAAGGTATACCACTCAAAGATCGGACTTATTTTGGCCGAGATATGCAAGTTATGAAGCTCCAAAAATCTTATTTTTTTGTTAATGCTGAAAATGTTACATGGTCATCTTTGAATGCTCATAACTCGGGTATTTGATGTCGGATCATGGTCATTTTTGGCAAAAAATGAAATAAGTTGGCATGGCCATTTTTAAATGGCAATCTATAATTCCGATCTTAACGAGTCTAAAAAGGTATACCACTCAAAGATCGGACTTATTTTGGCCGAGATATGAAAGTTATGAAGCTCCAAAAATCTAATTTTTTTGTTAATGCTGAAAATATTACATGGTCATCTTTGAATGATCATAACTCGGGTATTTGATGTGGGATCATGGTCATTTTTGGCAAAAAATGAAATTAGCTGGCATGGCCATTTTTAAATGGCAATCTATATTTCTGATCTTAACGAGTCTAAAAAGGTATACCACTCAAAGATCGGACTTATTTTGGCCGAAATATGCAAGTTATGAAGCTCCGAAAATCTAATTTTTTTGTTAATGCTGAAAATATAACATGGTCATCTTTGAATGCTCATAACTCGGGTATTTGATGTCGGATCATGGTCATTTTTGGCAAAAAATGAAATTTTCTGGCATGGCCATTTTTAAATGGCAATCTATAATTCTGATCTTAACGAGTCTAAAAAGGTATACCACTCAAAGATCGGACTTATTTTGGCCGAGATATGCAAGTTATGAAGCTCCAAAAATCTAATTTTTTTGTTAATGCTGAAAATGTTACATGGTCATCTTTGAATGCTCATAACTCGGGTATTTGATGTCGGATCATGGTCATTTTTGGCAAAAAATGAAATAAGTTGGCATGGCCATTTTTAAATGGCAATCTATAATTCTGATCTTAACGAGTCTAAAAAGGTATACCACTCAAAGATCGGACTTATTTTGGCCGAGATATGCAAGTTATGAAGCTCCAAAAATCTTATTTTTTGTTAATGCTGAAAATATTACATGGTCATCTTTGAATGCTCATAACTCGGGTATTTGATGTCGGATCATGGTCATTTTTGGCAAAAAATTAAATAAGTTGGTATGGCCATTTTTAAATGGCAATCTATAATTCTGATCTTAACGAGTCTAACAAGGTATACCACTCAAAGATCGGACTTATTTTGGCCGAGATATGCAAGTTATGAAGCTCCAAAAATCTTATTTTTTTGTTAATGCTGAAAATATTACATGGTCATTTTTGAATGCTCATAACTCGGGTTTTTGATGTCGGATCATGGTCATTTTTGGCAAAAAATTAAATAAGCTGGCATGGCCATTTTTAAATGGCAATCTGTAATTCTGATCTTAACGAGTCTAAAAAGGTATACCACTCAAAGATCGGACTTATTTTGGCCGAGATATGCAAGTTATGAAGCTCCAAAAATCTTATTTTTTTGTTAATGCTGAAAATATTACATGGTCATCTTTGAATGCTCATAGCTCGGGTATTTGATGTCGGATCATGGTCATTTTTGGCAAAAAATGAAATTTGCTGGCATGGCCATTTTTAAATGGCAATCTATAATTCCGATCTTAACGAGTCTAAAAAGGTATACCACTCAAAGATCGGACTTATTTTGGCCGAGATATGAAAGTTATGAAGCTCCAAAAATCTTATTTTTTTGTTAATGCTGAAAATATTACATTGTCATCTTTGAATGCTCATAGCTCGGGTATTTGATGTCGGATCATGGTCATTTTTGGAAAAAACTAAATTTTCTGGCATGGCCATTTTTAAATGGCAATTTATAATTCTGATCTTAACGAGTCTAAAAAGGTATACCACTCAAAGATCTCACTTATTTTGGCCGAGATATGCAAGTTATGAAGCTCCAAAAATCTTATTTTTTTGTTAATGCTGAAAATATTACATGGTCATCTTTGAATGCACATAACTCGGGTATTTGAAGTCGGATCATGGTAATTTTTGGCAAAAAATGAAATAAGCTGGCATGGCCATTTTTAAATGGCAATCTATAATTCTGATCTTAACGAGTCTAAAAAGGTATACCACTCAAAGATCGGACTTATTTTGGCCGAGATATGCAAGTTATGAAGCTCCAAAAATCTTATTTTTTTGTTAATGCTGAAAATATTAAATGGTCATCTTTGAATGCTCATAACTCGGGTATTTGATGTCGGATCATGGTCATTTTTGGCAAAAAATTAAATAAGCTGGCATGGCCATTTTTAAATGGCAATCTATAATTCTGATCTTAACGAGTCTAAAAAGGTATACCACTCAAAGATCGGACTTATTTTGGCCGAGATATGCAAGTTATGAAGCTCCAAAAATCTTATTTTTTTGTTAATGCTGAAAATATTACATGGTCATCTTTGAATGCTCATAACTCGGGTATTTGATGTCGGATCATGGTCATTTTTGGCAAAAAATGAAATTTGCTGGCATGGCCATTTTTAAATGGCAATCTATAATTCTGATCTTAACGAGTCTAAAAAGGTATACCACTCAAAGATCGGACTTATTTTGGCCGAGATATGCAAGTTATGAAGCTCCAAAAATCTTATTTTTTTGTTAATGCTGAAAATATTACATGGTCATCTTTGAATGCTCATAACTCGGGTATTTGATGTCGGATCATGGTCATTTTTGGCAAAAAATGAAATTTGCTGGCATGGCCATTTTTAAATGGCAATCTATAATTCTGATCTTAACGAGTCTAAAAAGGTATACCACTCAAAGATCGGACTTATTTTGGCCGAGATATGAAAGTTATGAAGCTCCAAAAATCTTATTTTTTTGTTAATGCTGAAAATATTACATGGTCATCTTTGAATGCTCATAACTCGGGTATTTGATGTCGGATCATGGTCATTTTTGGCAAAAAATGAAATTAGTTGGCATGGCCATTTTTAAATGGCAATCTATAATTCTGATCTTAACGAGTCTAAAAAGGTATACCACTCAAAGATCGGACTTATTTTGGCCGAGATATGCAAGTTATGAAGCTCCAAAAATCTTATTTTTTTGTTAATGCTGAAAATATTACATGGTCATCTTTGAATGCTCATAACTCGGGTATTTGATGTCGGATCATGGTCATTTTTGGCAAAAAATGAAATTTTCTGGCATGGCCATTTTTAAATGGCAATCTATAATTCTGATCTTAACGAGTCTAAAAAGGTATACCACTCAAAGATCGGACTTATTTTGGCCGAGATATGCAAGTTATGAAGCTCCAAAAATCTTATTTTTTTGTTAATGCTGAAAATATTACATGGTCATCTTTGAATGCTCATAACTCGGGTATTTGATGTCGGATCATGGTCATTTTTGGCAAAAAATGAAATTAGTTGGCATGGCCATTTTTAAATGGCAATCTATAATTCTGATCTTAACGAGTCTAAAAAGGTATACCACTCAAAGATCGGACTTATTTTGGCCGAGATATGCAAGTTATGAAGCTCCAAAAATCTTATTTTTTTGTTAATGCTGAAAATATTACATGGTCATTTTTGAATGCTCATAACTCGGGTTTTTGATGTCGGATCATGGTCATTTTTGGCAAAAAATTAAATTAGCTGGCATGGCCATTTTTAAATGGCAATCTATAATTCTGATCTTAACGAGTCTAAAAAGGTATACCACTCAAAGATCGGACTTATTTTGGCCGAGATATGCAAGTTATGAAGCTCCAAAAATCTTATTTTTTTGTTAATGCTGAAAATATTACATGGTCATCTTTGAATGCTCATAACTCGGGTATTTGATGTCGGATCATGGTCATTTTTGGCAAAAAATTAAATTTGCTGGCATGGCCATTTTTAAATGGCAATCTATAATTCCGATCTTAACGAGTCTAAAAAGGTATACCACTCAAAGATCGGACTTATTTTGGCCGAGATATGAAAGTTATGAAGCTCCAAAAATCTAATTTTTTTGTTAATGCTGAAAATATTACATGGTCATCTTTGAATGCTCATAACTCGGGTATTTGATGTCGGATCATGGTCATTTTTGGCAAAAAATGAAATTAGCTGGCATGGCCATTTTTAAATGGCAATCTATATTTCTGATCTTAACGAGTCTAAAAAGGTATACCACTCAAAGATCGGACTTATTTTGGCCGAAATATGCAAGTTATGAAGCTCCGAAAATCTAATTTTTTTGTTAATGCTGAAAATATAACATGGTCATCTTTGAATGCTCATAACTCGGGTATTTGATGTCGGATCATGGTCATTTTTGGCACAAAATGAAATTTTCTGGCATGGCCATTTTTAAATGGCAATCTATAATTCTGATCTTAACGAGTCTAAAAAGGTATACCACTCAAAGATCGGACTTATTTTGGACGAGATATGCAAGTTATGAAGCTCCAAAAATCTTATTTTTTTGTTAATGCTGAAAATATTACATGGTCATCTTTGAATGCTCATAACTCGGGTATTTGATGTCGGATCATGGTCACTTTTGGCAAAAAATTAAATTTGCTGGCATGGCCATTTTTAAATGGCAATCTATAATTCTGATCTTAACGAGTCTAAAAAGGTATACCACTCAAAGATCGGACTTATTTTGGCCGAGATATGCAAGTTATGAAGCTCCAAAAATCTTATTATTTTGTTAATGCTGAAAATATTACATGGTCATCTTTTAATGCTCATAACTCGGGTATTTGATGTCGGATCATGGTCATTTTTGGCAAAAAATGAAATTTGCTGGCATGGCCATTTTTAAATGGCAATCTATAATTCTGATCTTAACGAGTCTAAAAAGGTATACCACTCAAAGATCGGACTTATTTTGGCCGAGATATGCAAGTTATGAAGCTCCAAAAATCTAATTTTTTTGTTAATGCTGAAAACATTACATGGTCATCTTTGAATGCTCATAACTCGGGTATTTGATGTCGGATCATGGTCATTTTTGGCAAAAAATTAAATTTGCTGGCATGGCCATTTTTAAATGGCAATCTATATTTCTGATCTTAACGAGTCTAAAAAGGTATACCACTCAAAGATCGGACTTATTTTGGCCGAAATATGCAAGTTATGAAGCTCCGAAAATCTAATTTTTTTGTTAATGCTGACAATATAACATGGTCATCTTTGAATGCTCATAACTCGGGTATTTGATGTCGGATCATGGTCATTTTTGGCACAAAATGAAATTTTCTGGCATGGCCATTTTTAAATGGCAATCTATAATTCTGATCTTAACGAGTCTAAAAAGGTATACCACTCAAAGATCGGACTTATTTTGGACGAGATATGCAAGTTATGAAGCTCCAAAAATCTTATTTTTTTGTTAATGCTGAAAATATTACATGGTCATCTTTGAATGCTCATAACTCGGGTATTTGATGTCGGATCATGGTCACTTTTGGCAAAAAATTAAATTTGCTGGCATGGCCATTTTTAAATGGCAATCTATAATTCTGATCTTAACGAGTCTAAAAAGGTATACCACTCAAAGATCGGACTTATTTTGGCCGAGATATGCAAGTTATGAAGCTCCAAAAATCTTATTATTTTGTTAATGCTGAAAATATTACATGGTCATCTTTGAATGCTCATAACTCGGGTATTTGATGTCGGATCATGGTCATTTTTGGCAAAAAATGAAATTTGCTGGCATGGCCATTTTTAAATGGCAATCTATAATTCTGATCTGAACGAGTCTAAAAAGGTATACCACTCAAAGATCGGACTTATTTTGGCCGAGATATGCAAGTTATGAAGCTCCAAAAATCTAATTTTTTTGTTAATGCTGAAAACATTACATGGTCATCTTTGAATGCTCATAACTCGGGTATTTGATGTCGGATCATGGTCATTTTTGGCAAAAAATTAAATTTGCTGGCATGGCCATTTTTAAATGGCAATCTATAATTCTGATCTTAACGAGTCTAAAAAGGTATACCACTCAAAGATCGGACTTATTTTGGCCGAGATATGCAAGTTATGAAGCTCCAAAAATCTAATTTTTTTGTTAATGCTGAAAATATTACATGGTCATCTTTGAATGCTCATAACTCGGGTATTTGATGTCGGATCATGGTCATTTTTGGCAAAAAATGAAATTTGCTGGCATTGCCATTTTTAAATGGCAATCTATAATTCTGATCTTAACGAGTCTAAAAAGGTATACCACTCAAAGATCGGACTTATTTTGGCCGAAATATGCAAGTTATGAAGCTCCAAAAATCTAATTTTTTTGTTAATGCTGAAAATATTACATGGTCATCTTTGAATGCTCATAACTCGGGTATTTGATGTCGGATCATGGTCATTTTTGGCAAAAAATTAAATTTGCAGGCATGGCCATTTTTAAATGGCAATCTATAATTCTGATCTCAACGAGTCTAAAAAGGTATACCACTCAAAGATCGGACTTATTTTGGCCGAGATATGCAAGTTATGAAGCTCCAAAAATCTTATTTTTTTGTTAATGCTGAAAATATTACATGGTCATCTTTGAATGCTCATAACTCGGGTATTTGATGTCGGATCATAAAAAAATTTTCATTTTTAAATGCAATCTATAATTCTGATCTTAACGAGTCTAAAAAGGTATACCACTCAAAGATCGGACTTATTTTGGCCGAGATATGCAAGTTATGAAGCTCCAAAAATCTTATTTTTTTGTTAATGCTGAAAATATTACATGGTTATCTTTGAATGCTCATAACTCGGGTATTTGATGTCGGATCATGGTCATTTTTGGCAATAAATGAAATTTGGTGGCATGGCCATTTTTAAATGGCAATCTATAATTCTGATCTTAACGAGTCTAAAAAGGTGTACCACTCAAAGATCGGACTTATTTTGGCCGAGATATGCAAGTTATGAAGCTCCAAAAATCTAATTTTTTTGTTAATGCTGAAAATATTACATAGTCATCTTTGAATGCTCATAACTCGGATATTTGATGTCGGATCATGGTCATTTTTTGGCAAAAAATTAAATTTTCTGGCATGGCCATTTTTAAATGGCAATCTATAATTCTGATCTAAACTAGTCTAAAAAGGTATACCACTCAAAGATCGGACTTATTTTGGCCGAGATATGCAAGTTATGAAGCTCCAAAAATCTTATATTTTTGTTAATGCTGAAAATATTACATGGTCATCTTTGAATGCTCATAAATCGGGTATTTGATGTCGGATCATGGTCATTTTTGGCAAAATATGAAATTTGCTGGCATGGCCATTTTTAAATGGCAATCTATAATTCTGATCTTAACGAGTCTAAAAAGGTATACCACTCAAAGATCGGACTTATTTTGGCCGAGATATGCAAGTTATGAAGCTCCAAAAATCTTATTTTTTTGTTAATGCTGAAAATATTACATGGTTATCTTTGAACGCTCATAACTCGGTTTTTTGATGTCGGATCATGGTCATTTTTGGCAATAAATGAAATTTGCTGGCATGGCCATTTTTAAATGGCAATCTTTAATTCTGATCTTAACGAGTCTAAAAAGGTGTACCACTCAAAGATCGGACTTATTTTGGCCGAGATATGCAAGTTATGAAGCTCCAAAAATCTTATATTTTTGTTAATGCTGAATATATTACATGGTCATTTTTGAATGCTCATAACTCGGGTATTTGATGTCGCATCTTGGTCATTTTTGGCAAAAAATTAAATTTGCTGGCATGGCCATTTTTAAATGGCAATCTATAATTCTGATCTTAACGAGTCTAAAAAGGTATACCACTCAAAGATCGGACTTTTTTTTAGCAGAGATATGCAAGTTATAAAGCTCCAAAAATCTTATTTTTTTGTTAATGCTGAAAATATTACATGGTCATCTTTGAATGCTCATAACTCGGGTATTTGATGTCGGATCATGGTCATTTTTGGCAAAAAATTAAATTTGCTGGCATGGCCATTTTTAAATGGCAATCTATAATTTTCTTAACGAGTCTAAAAAGGTACACCACTCAAAGATCGGACTTATTTTGGCCGAGATATGCAAGTTATGAAGCTCCAAAAATCTTATATTTTTGTTAATGCTGAAAATATTACATGGTCATCTTTGAATGCTCATAAATCGGGTATTTGATGTCGGATCATGGTCATTTTTGGCAAAAAATGAAATTTGCTGGCATGGCCATTTTTAAATGGCAATCTATAATTCTGATCTTAACGAGTCTAAAAAGGTATACCACTCAAAGATCGGACTTATTTTGGCCGAGATATGCAAGTTATGAAGATCCAAAAATCTTATTTTTTTGTTAATGCTGAAAATATTACATGGTTATCTTTGAATGCTCATAACTCGGGTTTTTGATGTCGGATCATGGTCATTTTTGGCAAAAAATGAAATTTGCTGGCATGGCCATTTTTAAATGGCAATCTATAATTCTGATCTTAACGAGTCTAAAAAGGTGTACCACTCAAAGATCGGACTTATTTTGGCCGAGATATGCAAGTTATGAAGCTCCAAAAATCTTATATTTTTGTTAATGCTGAAAATATTACATGGTCATTTTTGAATGCTCATAACTCGGGTATTTGATGTCGCATCTTGGTCATTTTTGGCAAAAAATAAAATTTGCTGGCATGGCCATTTTTAAATGGCAATCTATAATTCTGATCTTAACGAGTCTAAAAAGGTATACCACTCAAAGATCGGACTTATTTTGGCCGAGATATGCAAGTTATGAAGCTCCAAAAATCTTATTTTTTTGTTAATGCTGAAAATATTACATGGTCATCTTTGAATGCTCATAACTCGGGTATTTGATGTCGGATCATGGTCATTTTTGGCAAAAAATGAAATTTGCTGGCATGGCCATTTTTAAATGGCAATCTATAATTCTGATCTTAACGAGTCTAAAAAGGTATACCACTCAAAGATCGGACTTATTTTGGCCGAGATATGCAAGTTATGAAGCTCCAAAAATCTAATTTTTTTGTTAATGCTGAAAATATTACATGGTCATCTTTGAATGCTCATAACTCGGGTATTTGATGTCGGATCATGGTCATTTTTGGCAAAAAATTAAATTTTCTGGCATGGCCATTTTTAAATGGCAATCTATAATTCTGATCTTAACGAGTCTAAAAAGGTATACCACTCAAAGATCGGACTTATTTTGGCCGAGATATGCAAGTTATGAAGCTCCAAAAATCTTATTTTTTTGTTAATGCTGAAAATATTACATGGTCATCTTTGAATGCTCATAACTCGGGTATTTGATGTCGGATCATGGTCATTTTTGGCAAAAAATCAAATTTGCTGGCATGGCCATTTTTAAATGGCAATCTATAATTCTGATCTTAACGAGTCTAAAAAGGTATACCACTCAAAGATCGGACTTATTTTGGCCGAGATATGCAAGTTATGAAGCTCCAAAAATCTTATTTTTTTGTTAATGCTGAAAATATTACATGGTTATCTTTGAATGCTCATAACTCGGGTATTTGATGTCGGATCATGGTCATTTTTGGCAATAAATGAAATTTGCTGGCATGGCCATTTTTAAATGGCAATCTATAATTCTGATCTTAACGAGTCTAAAAAGGTGTACCACTCAAAGATCGGACTTATTTTGGCCGAGATATGCAAGTTATGAAGCTCCAAAAATCTTATTTTTTTGTTAATGCTGAAAATATTACATGGTCATCTTTGAATGCTCATAACTCGGGTATTTGATGTCGGATCATGGTCATTTTTGGCAAAAAATTAAATTTGCTGGCATGGCCATTTTTAAATGGCAATCTATAATTCTGATCTTAACGAGTCTAAAAAGGTATACCACTCAAAGATCGGACTTATTTTTGCCGAGATATGCAAGTTATGAAGCTCCAAAAATCTTATTTTTTTGTTAATGCTGAAAATATTACATGGTCATCTTTGAATGCTCATAACTCGGGTATTTGATGTCGGATCATGGTCATTTTTGGCAAAAAATTAAATTTGCTGGCATGGCCATTTTTAAATGGCAATCTATAATTCTGATCTTAACGAGTCTAAAAAGGTGTACCACTCAAAGATCGGACTTATTTTGGCCGAGATATGCAAGTTATGAAGCTCCAAAAATCTTATTTTTTTGTTAATGCTGAAAATATTACATGGTCATCTTTGAATGCTCATAACTCGGGTATTTGATGTCGGATCATGGTCATTTTTGGCAAAAAATTAAATTTGCTGGCATGGCCATTTTTAAATGGCAATCTATAATTCTGATCTTAACGAGTCTAAAAAGGTATACCACTCAAAGATCGGACTTATTTTGGCCGAGATATGCAAGTTATGAAGCTCCAAAAATCTTATTTTTTTGTTAATGCTGAAAATATTACATGGTCATCTTTGAATGCTCATAACTCGGGTATTTGATGTCGGATCATGGTCATTTTTGGCAAAAAATTAAATTTGCTGGCATGGCCATTTTTAAATGGCAATCTATAACTGATCTTAACGAGTCTAAAAAGGTATACCACTCAAAGATCGGACTTATTTTGGCCGAGATATGCAAGTTATGAAGCTCCAAAAATCTTATTTTTTTGTTAATGCTGAAAATATTACATGGTCATCTTTGAATGCTCATAACTCGGGTATTTGATGTCGGATCATGGTCATTTTTGGCAAAAAATGAAATTTGCTGGCATGGCCATTTTTAAATGGCAATCTATAATTCTGATCTTAACGAGTCTAAAAAGGTATACCACTCAAAGATCGGACTTATTTTGGCCGAGATATGCAAGTTATGAAGCTCCAAAAATCTTATTTTTTTGTTAATGCTGAAAATATTACATGGTCATCTTTGAATGCTCATAACTCGGGTATTTGATGTCGGATCATGGTCATTTTTGGCAAAAAATGAAATTTGCTGGCATGGCCATTTTTAAATGGCAATCTATAATTCTGATCTTAACGAGTCTAAAAAGGTATACCACTCAAAGATCGGACTTATTTTGGCCGAGATATGCAAGTTATGAAGCTCCAAAAATCTAATTTTTTTGTTAATGCTGAAAATATTACATGGTCATCTTTGAATGCTCATAACTCGGGTATTTGATGTCGGATCATGGTCATTTTTGGCAAAAAATGAAATTTGCTGGCATGGCCATTTTTAAATGGCAATCTATAATTCTGATCTTAACGAGTCTAAAAAGGTATACCACTCAAAGATCGGACTTATTTTGGCCGAGATATGCAAGTTATGAAGCTCCAAAAATCTTATTTTTTTGTTAATGCTGAAAATATTACATGGTCATCTTTGAATGCTCATAACTCGGGTATTTGATGTCGGATCATGGTCATTTTTGGCAAAAAATGAAATTTGCTGGCATGGCCATTTTTAAATGGCAATCTATAATTCTGATCTTAACGAGTCTAAAAAGGTATACCACTCAAAGATCGGACTTATTTTGGCCGAGATATGCAAGTTATGAAGCTCCAAAAATCTTATTTTTTTGTTAATGCTGAAAATATTACATGGTCATCTTTGAATGCTCATAACTCGGGTATTTGATGTCGGATCATGGTCATTTTTGGCAAAAAATTAAATTTGCTGGCATGGCCATTTTTAAATGGCAATCTATAATTCTGATCTTAACGAGTCTAAAAAGGTATACCACTCAAAGATCGGACTTATTTTGGCCGAGATATGCAAGTTATGAAGCTCCAAAAATCTTATTTTTTTGTTAATGCTGAAAATATTACATGGTCATCTTTGAATGCTCATAACTCGGGTATTTGATGTCGGATCATGGTCATTTTTGGCAAAAAATTAAATTTGCTGGCATGGCCATTTTTAAATGGCAATCTATAATTCTGATCTTAACGAGTCTAAAAAGGTATACCACTCAAAGATCGGACTTATTTTGGCCGAGATATGCAAGTTATGAAGCTCCAAAAATCTTATATTTTTGTTAATGCTGAAAATATTACATGGTCATTTTTGAATGCTCATAACTCGGGTATTTGATGTCGGATCATGGTCATTTTTGGCAAAAAATGAAATTTGCTGGCATGGCCATTTTTAAATGGCAATCTATAATTCTGATCTTAACGAGTCTAAAAAGGTATACCACTCAAAGATCGGACTTTTTTTGGCCGAGATATGCAAGTTATGAAGCTCCAAAAATCTTATTTTTTTGTTAATGCTGAAAATATTACATGGTCATCTTTGAATGCTCATAACTCGGGTATTTGATGTCGGATCATGGTCATTTTTGGCAAAAAATTAAATTTGCTGGCATGGCCATTTTTAAATGGCAATCTATAATTCTGATCTTAACGAGTCTAAAAAGGTATACCACTCAAAGATCGGACTTATTTTGGCCGAGATATGCAAGTTATGAAGCTCCAAAAATCTTATTTTTTTGTTAATGCTGAAAATATTACATGGTCATCTTTGAATGCTCATAACTCGGGTATTTGATGTCGGATCATGGTCATTTTTGGCAAAAAATGAAATTTGCTGGCATGGCCATTTTTAAATGGCAATCTATAATTCTGATCTTAACGAGTCTAAAAAGGTATACCACTCAAAGATCGGACTTATTTTGGCCGAGATATGCAAGTTATGAAGCTCCAAAAATCTTATTTTTTTGTTAATGCTGAAAATATTACATGGTCATCTTTGAATGCTCATAACTCGGGTATTTGATGTCGGATCATGGTCATTTTTGGCAAAAAATGAAATTTGCTGGCATGGCCATTTTTAAATGGCAATCTATAATTCTGATCTTAACGAGTCTAAAAAGGTATACCACTCAAAGATCGGACTTATTTTGGCCGAGATATGCAAGTTATGAAGCTCCAAAAATCTAATTTTTTTGTTAATGCTGAAAATATTACATGGTCATCTTTGAATGCTCATAACTCGGGTATTTGATGTCGGATCATGGTCATTTTTGGCAAAAAATTAAATTTTCTGGCATGGCCATTTTTAAATGGCAATCTATAATTCTGATCTTAACGAGTCTAAAAAGGTATACCACTCAAAGATCGGACTTATTTTGGCCGAGATATGCAAGTTATGAAGCTCCAAAAATCTTATTTTTTTGTTAATGCTGAAAATATTACATGGTCATCTTTGAATGCTCATAACTCGGGTATTTGATGTCGGATCATGGTCATTTTTGGCAAAAAATCAAATTTGCTGGCATGGCCATTTTTAAATGGCAATCTATAATTCTGATCTTAACGAGTCTAAAAAGGTATACCACTCAAAGATCGGACTTATTTTGGCCGAGATATGCAAGTTATGAAGCTCCAAAAATCTTATTTTTTTGTTAATGCTGAAAATATTACATGGTCATCTTTGAATGCTCATAACTCGGGTATTTGATGTCGGATCATGGTCATTTTTGGCAAAAAATGAAATTTGCTGGCATGGCCATTTTTAAATGGCAATCTATAATTCTGATCTTAACGAGTCTAAAAAGGTATACCACTCAAAGATCGGACTTATTTTGGCCGAGATATGCAAGTTATGAAGCTCCAAAAATCTTATTTTTTTGTTAATGCTGAAAATATTACATGGTCATCTTTGAATGCTCATAACTCGGGTATTTGATGTCGGATCATGGTCATTTTTGGCAAAAAATTAAATTTGCTGGCATGGCCATTTTTAAATGGCAATCTATAATTCTGATCTTAACGAGTCTAAAAAGGTATACCACTCAAAGATCGGACTTATTTTGGCCGAGATATGCAAGTTATGAAGCTCCAAAAATCTTATTTTTTTGTTAATGCTGAAAATATTACATGGTCATTTTTGAATGCTCATAACTCGGGTATTTGATGTCGGATCATGGTCATTTTTGGCAAAAAATGAAATTTGCTGGCATGGCCATTTTTAAATGGCAATCTATAATCTGATCTTAACGAGTCTAAAAAGGTATACCACTCAAAGATCGGACTTATTTTGGCCGAGATATGCAAGTTATGAAGCTCCAAAAATCTTATTTTTTTGTTAATGCTGAAAATATTACATGGTCATCTTTGAATGCTCATAACTCGGGTATTTGATGTCGGATCATGGTCATTTTTGGCAAAAAATGAAATTTTCTGGCATGGCCATTTTTAAATGGCAATCTATAATTCTGATCTTAACGAGTCTAAAAAGGTATACCACTCAAAGATCGGACTTATTTTGGCCGAGATATGCAAGTTATGAAGCTCCAAAAATCTAATTTTTTGTTAATGCTGAAAATATTACATGGTCATCTTTGAATGCTCATAACTCGGGTATTTGATGTCGGATCATGGTCATTTTTGGCAAAAAATTAAATTTTCTGGCATGGCCATTTTTAAATGGCAATCTATAATTCTGATCTTAACGAGTCTAAAAAGGTATACCACTCAAAGATCGGACTTATTTTTGCCGAGATATGCAAGTTATGAAGCTCGGATCATGGTCATTTTTGGCAAAAAATGAAATTTGCTGGCATGGCCATTTTTAAATGGCAATCTATAATTCTGATCTTAACGAGTCTAAAAAGGTATACCACTCAAAGATCGGACTTATTTTGGCCGAGATATGCAAGTTATGAAGCTCCAAAAATCTTATTTTTTTTTTAATGCTGAAAATATTACATGGTCATCTTTGAATGCTCATAACTCGGGTATTTGATGTCGGATCATGGTCATTTTTGGCAAAAAATTAAATTTGCTGGCATGGCCATTTTTAAATGGCAATCTATAATTCTGATCTTAACGAGTCTAAAAAGGTATACCACTCAAAGATCGGACTTATTTTGGCCGAGATATGCAAGTTATGAAGCTCCAAAAATCTTATTTTTTTGTTAATGCTGAAAATATTACATGGTCATCTTTGAATGCTCATAACTCGGGTATTTGATGTCGGATCATGGTCATTTTTGGCAAAAAATGAAATTTGCTGGCATGGCCATTTTTAAATGGCAATCTATAATTCTGATCTTAACGAGTCTAAAAAGGTATACCACTCAAAGATCGGACTTATTTTGGCCGAGATATGCAAGTTATGAAGCTCCAAAAATCTTATTTTTTTGTTAATGCTGAAAATATTACATGGTCATCTTTGAATGCTCATAACTCGGGTATTTGATGTCGGATCATGGTCATTTTTGGCAAAAAATTAAATTTGCTGGCATGGCCATTTTTAAATGGCAATCTATAATTCTGATCTTAACGAGTCTAAAAAGGTATACCACTCAAAGATCGGACTTATTTTGGCCGAGATATGCAAGTTATGAAGCTCCAAAAATCTAATTTTTTTGTTAATGCTGAAAATATTACATGGTCATCTTTGAATGCTCATAACTCGGGTATTTGATGTCGGATCATGGTCATTTTTGGCAAAAAATGAAATTTGCTGGCATGGCCATTTTTAAATGGCAATCTATAATTCTGATCTTAACGAGTCTAAAAAGGTATACCACTCAAAGATCGGACTTATTTTGGCCGAGATATGCAAGTTATGAAGCTCCAAAAATCTTATTTTTTTGTTAATGTGTAAGGAAGTTATCCGGGGTACAAATCTCAGTGGCCTCGGGTTCAGCCCTTACAAGAAATTTATATATTTTTGCAAGGAGACCAGAAGGTGTGGGAAGGGGAATAAAATTCACAGAGCAGTTGGAAAAATAATAATATTATACGAAGAATAATTATAGAGTAACAGAAGATCATAAATATCATGATTCGATAATTTTTCTTTATTATTTAACTTTTATATTTACATCTTTCCTTTTACCTTAACTTTCGCCTGTGCCTTTCCCAATCTTTTTCTTCTTCGGCAGCGTTCTTTAAGTATCGTTGTTTGATTTTGTTATTTCTCAATTTGACCATTCACTTCTTGCATTTTTTTTGTCGCGTCTCCAAATTAATTTTATCCTTTTTTCTTTGCTTTTACTGTCTTATCACTTGATTCTTCGAACTTATTCCTTTTTCATAACCGATCACTAACCCTTTGTCTCTCGCTGCCGATTACCAACTGTCCCTATGCCCTTCTCCTTTTCCTCCCTCCCCTGCCGCATCGACGAATCTATCCCAGTGTCGCTTTTTTCCCTTTGCATACTACCATTGACTCTCTGCTACGACACTATGGCAGAGTTGCACCTGATCGACACGGCTAATTTGAAATTATCATCTGTTGCGCTCCGCGCGTCTTTGTTTTAAATCGATGCGCTTCGTGCGACTTTATTTTATACTATTGCGCTTCGTGCGACTTTATTTTATACTATTGCGCTTCGTGCGACTTCCTCTTATCTACCTAATTATACAAACTTAATATCTACCAACTTATTATCTACAAATTATTAATTACAAACTTATTACCTACAAACTTAACATCTACAAACTTATTACCTACAAACTCAGAATTTCCCTCCTCTACCTCGCCGAGCCACGTCGCGTCCCTTCACCCTAAATTGCTGAGGAGTGTGGGCATCCGCCACTCCCTCACACCCCCCCCTTTCCTCCGGGTCTAGGACGGTGACCTGCCGATCCCTCCTAATGGTCACTTTGTATTCTTTGTCCCCGGCTTGGCACCGGAAACGACAACGGTGTCCCACTCGTATCTCCCGCCGACGTCCCAGGATTTCGAGCACCACAGTACGGGGGAGTAGACCAGTCCGCGTCAATACCGTCCACGTCGCGGGCGGCTTCACCCAGAAGGGCATCGGCTCTATACTGCCGACGCGCCGAGTTGCACCCCTGGAGTCCACGGACGGGGGTGGTCGTTCCTCCGGCGTCTGCCTGGCCAATTCGTCAAGTTGCCCTTGGAGCTCCCTACCCCATCGCTCGAGATATCCGTCCCCCTTTGGGGTTTTGTGTCGGATGGCTCCAATGACTCGGCCCTGGCGTACTCGGCCTCGGGCCGCATCGGGGTACTGTCGACGCCGCTTAAAGAGGGCCCTTCGGGTGCCTTCTTCCTCCGACTCGTCATCAGTCCCTTCGTCCATCCGGGATTGATCGGCTACAGTGCCTCCGGCGACTACCGGGGTAACTCCCGCCGGTGCTTCTTCCTCGCCAGTTTGTGGAGGTTGCTTCTTTTCTGTGACCGCCTCGACACGCATCAACAAAGCGACTCCGTCGCACACCTCTGCCAGGTCTTCGGCGTCGACAGCTACGTCGTGACGGCGCAAGGGGTAAACCCGCCACTCCATACGGGGCCTCCCGTATTTCGACCCCGCATATTCGGGTCTTCCGCCGACCTCCTCCCAACTGGCCGTCGACGATGAGGTCGCGTCATCTCCCTCCAGTGTTGCCATCTTCTACCGGTTCTTATTATCTCTGAAAAAGACCAACGAAAGATTAGATTCATGACTGTATGCGTAGCGTATTAGGGGGATAAGTCAGGAGGAAAAATGGAATCAAATAGCGGTTACAATCCAGACGTCCCATCCTTGGCAAATGGGACTGGTTCCCCCTCCTCATCTTCCGGGTCTCTCTCGTTATACTCGTAGAATGGTTTCAGTTGTGCTATGTTCGCCACCTTCCTCCGGCGTTCCCCAGGTCGAACCAACTTCACTATATTAGGAGATACGAACTTGACAACCCGATATGGTCCATCATATCGGGGTGCCAACTTTGCGGCAAATCCGTCCGCGGCCTTGGAGAGTTGATGTTGCCTCAATAATACCTTCGAGTCCAGGGTGGGTCTCCATTCTCGTCGACGGAGGTTATAATACCTCGCTTGATCCTGAGCCGCTCGCTGTAGATTTCCCCGCACTAGGTTGAATATCTCCTTCAACCGTTCCGCTTTCTCTTGTGGTGTTTGACTCTTCGTCGCGGAACCCGGTGTCACCTCGTCATACAGCGTCGCTGGTAAACGTGGTTCTCTTCCCTGTATCAGAAAAGAAGGGGAAAAACCTGTTGAATCGCTCACGCTGGTTTTACCGCGAGAGATAATTCGGGTATCCATTCGTCCCATGAATTTTGATGACCCTCCACATACTGGGCGATCATCATCTTCACAGTCCGGTTAGTCCTCTCCGTTGGGTTTTCTTGAGGGCAATAAGGGGCCGTGTGTTGGACCTCCACCCCTAATCCGTTCAGGAATGACTTGAACACTCGACTCGTGAACTGGGCGCCATTGTCACAGACGAACTTCTTGGGTACTCCGAACCGACATAATATCCGCTCACGAAAGGCCTTTTGTAGAAGGGCAGCGGTGGCTCTCCTCAAAGGGACTAACTCTACCCATTTGGAGAATGCGTCGTGAAACACCAGCAAGACCGTGTTACCCTGCTTCGATCGTGGCAACGGGCCCACAAAATCAGCGCATAAAATAGCGAACGGTTCATCCGCTTGTCGTGTAAGCATCCGTCCGGCAGGCTTTCGTTGTTCCCACTTGAACTCTTGGCATTTCTTGCAGCACTTGACATACTTGGCGACATCTCTAAACATGCCTGGCCAGTAATACCGGTGCGCTATCCTAAAAATCGTTTTCCGGATACCTTGATGACCAGCGGTGGGTGCGTCGTGACATTCCTGGAGGACTCGGTCTCTCTGACCATACTCCACACACAATTTCCACGGAATGTAATCCTCGTCGTCCGCTCTGTAACCCATATGTCGATATAACTGTCCGTTCTCTATCACATAATCGGCAAATTTCTCAGGGTCATTGGTCACCTTCTCGTGCATCGTAGCCGTCCATTTGCAAGGGACCTTTTCCACCACTGCCTGTTGACACGTATCCAAAGGCTGACGGGAGAGCGCGTCTGCTACCACGTTGAGTTTTCCTCGTCGGTAATGCACATCAAATTGGAACTGTTGGAGTTCTAAGGCCCAGCGCGCTATTCTCCCTGAAGGGCTCTCGATCGAGTTCAGCCACTTCAGCGCGAGATGATCCGTGATTACGTCGAAGCGGTATCCTTCCAGATAACACCTCAGCTTGCGAATCGACCAGACTATGGCGAGGCACTCCTTCTCCGTGGCTGAATAATTTTCCTCCGCCTGTAATAGTTTCCGACTAGCGTAGGCGATCACCCGCTCTTTCCCTTCGATTTCTTGAGTGAGTACTGCCCCTAAGCCATGATCACTCGCATCCGTCTGCAGTGAGAATCTGACAGAGAAATCGGGGCACGCCAACACGGGGGCGGTCGTCAGACTCTCTTTCAGTTGTTCCAACGCTGCCTGTTGTTCTCTACCCCAAGACCATTTCCTTCCTTTTCTTAACAAACCCGTCATCGGTTGCACAAGGGTCGCGAAGTTCGGCACGAATCTCCTGTACCACGAAGCCATGCCGAGACACTGTCTCAGCTCTTTGAGATTCGTGGGTGGCCTCAAGTTACTAATCGCCGCCACTTTCGCGGGGTCTGTTTGGATCCCGTCGCCGCTCACCATGTGTCCCAGGTATATCAACTCTCTCTTGAAGAAACAACACTTACTTTGGTTCAACTTGAGATTAGCTGCCCTCAGCCTGCGGAACACTTCCTCCAGATTAGACAGATGCTGTTCCAGGGTTGCGCCTATGACGATTATATCGTCCAAATAAGCGAACGCGTGCGGCTCCATATCTGCTCCAATAACCGTATCTAAGGCTCTTTGGAAAGTCGCACTAGCTGAGTGGAGGCCGAAAGGCATCACACGCCATTGGAATAGACCCCTCCCGGGCACTGTGAACGCGGTGCACTCTCTGCTTTCCACGGCCATAGGGATCTGCCAATATCCATGTTTTAGATCCAGGGTCGAGATGTATTTGGCGTGTCTCAATCTCTCCAGGATATGATTGATTCTGGGTACCGGATATGCATCGGGAATCGAATTAGCGTTGAGCTGCCTATAATCCACACACATCCGCCAATCGCCAGTCTTCTTCTTAACCAGGACGATTGGGGCACTGTGCGGACTACGAGAAGGCTCAATAGCGCCAGACGTAAGCAATTCCTCCACTTGGTCATCTATTATCTTTTGCATGGCTGGATTCTTAGGATAATATCGTTGTTTCAACGGCTTATCGTCCTTCAGTATGATCCGATGCTCGGCTATGTGTGAGACTCCTTGGAGTCCGTCGAACTTGGCGAGTTCGGATGTTAAAAACATCTGTAACCTTGTTTCCAACTGCGGTGTCGATTCCACCGTTTTCTCATCTTGATAAGTCGGGGTTTCCAGCCGTCCGGTGGGCATCGGATTGAGCACCTCTGTCTGCCCTACTCCCATGGTTGCCCCGCCTGCACCCTGATCTCCTCCGTCCCTCAGTCCTATTGCAGATTTCCCTGCAGTCGCCCCCTGCAATGTCTCAGATCCTTCTGTGCATTCCCTTTTGTCTAACTGATTCCTTGTCTTCGTTATCTCAGCCCCCTGGTCTTCCCGTGAACGTACAACCGTCCCCAGGGCCAACTCGGCCCTACCACATCGCAAGCGAGTACCTATCGCACACAAGAAATCCATTCCAAGGATGACTTGATCCAACATCGACGGCATCACCAAGATAGGCATGCTGATCTGCCGTCCTCCTAAACTCACTGCGATCCTGAGCATCTTATTCACCTCGAGGCTAGAACCATCGGCCAATCGGATACGAGTCCGCACTCTTACCACCTCGCCGCACGACTCTACCTCCTGAGCGTACGATTCACTCATAAAACTACGAGTTGCGCCCGTATCTATTGTCGCGTCTACCTCATGCTGCCCGACTCGCACGGTGGCTACGATACGCCCCTCTTTCACCTGTAAAGGATTCTCTAATTCCGGACCCTTGTTCCTCCGGCATCTGCCGGAGTCCGATCCAGACAGAGCCGTTGCCCGTTTCCCGACTGACAGCAGTCGCGAGTCATTACGCCTTTGGTACCGCAGAACCAACAGAAGATTATCCGCGGATTTGGACATTCCCGAGCAAAATGCCCACCTTGAGAACACTTATGACATGCCCGTCGTGAGTCGAAAGGTTGTTCCGCTCCATGCTCAACCGTGCGGTCCACAACCTGTCGTCGTACCCCAGACATATTCTCGGGGTCTACTCCGCCTACGTTCGACCTATGAGGGGTACCTCGAAACGGGTTAAAATGATTACTCTGACCCTGTATTGACCTGTCGGGGTCAGCACGAGTCACGTAGAGGGGTGCCTGAGCCACACCTCCCATTACCGCCCGTTCACGACTCTGCCTTTTCACCGTCTCGTACTCTACCGCAAACTGTGTCAACTGGGATAGACTGCTGAAATCCCCCCTCCTAACATATAACCGGTACTCTGGAGCAGCATTTTCGTAAACACGATGCAACTCTCTTTCCGCATCGTATCCGGCGTGATGCATCAACGCTCTGAGATCTATTAGGTAGTCTTTGAAACATTCTCCATTTCTCTGACAACGTACACGTATGGCGTCTTCCAGACGCTCGAAATACCGAGGTGGCAGGAAGAACTCCAGAAAACCTCGTCGGAACGTCTCCCATGACACGTCTCGTAACCGGCTTGTCACGAACCATCGTGCCGCTTTCCCGACGAGAACTTCACCCATCGCCCTAGGTAGCCGATCCCAACTAACACTATAAGAAATGGCGCGTTCTTCAATTGCTTCGAGGAACTCAAGCGGATCCCCTTCTCCGTCGAACCGCATACCCCACTTCCTCACTACCTCAGGCACGATTACCTGGCTGCGATTATCTGACCCTAACCGTCGGTCTGAACCACTGCCGCGGTCGGTAGGGAACGTGAGTCCCCGATCTCCTTCACGGTCTGTACTTCCCCTAACTACCTCAGAATTAATTCCAAGTCTGGAAGTTCCCGAACCGCGTGAAGTGCCAGCTCGATCTTCTCCTGAGAGAAACGTGAGAGTTGGGGGGCATGGTGAAATGTAACTGCCTGATACGGCGCCTGCCTCTAACTTACGATCGCCTTCACCCGGCGTCTCGTCCGTGCCCCCGAGACTTGGCACTCGCCCATACTGCACTTCCCACTCGGCTAGACGCGCCCACACTTGTGCGGAATGTACCCCCTTGCTGATGTATGCAGCTAATCGCCTCCGTAAATCTTCCACCCGCCCCTCGATTTCTAGACCCAACTCCAGGGATAGGGAGACCAATTCCTCTTTCCGCCGCTGGTGTACCCACCTCACGCCTACTCCTGGATTTTTAACTCCACCTTTCTCGACCTCCGGGTTTTCTCCCACATCACACCTAGATTCCGCTGCCTCTTTGTCCATCTTAACTTTTATTCTCTCGTTATAGAAACGTGTGAGAATTTATTTCGTTATTTATTTTGTTTTGTATTATTTATTTTATGTTATTAAAACCAATATTCTATTTGAATTGTATTATTTATTTTATTATGTTTAATATAATATTTTATTTGTATTATGTTATTTATTTTGTTTAAAATAATATTTTATTTGTATTGTATTATTTATTTTATTTTGTTTAAAATAATATTTTATTTGTTTTGTATTATTTATTTTGTTTAAAATAATATTTTATTTGTTTTGTATTATTTATTTTATTTTGTTTAAAATAATATTTTATTTGTTTTGTATTATTTATTTTATTTTGTTTAAAATAATATTTTATTTGTATTGTATTATTTATATTATTTAGTTTCAAATAATATTTTATTTGTTTTGTATTATTTATTTTATTTTGTTTAAAATAATATTTTATTTGTATTGTATTATTTATATTATTTAGTTTCAAATAATATTTTATTTGTATTATGTTATTTATTTTATTTTGTTTAAAATAATATTTTATTTGTATTGTATTATTTATTTTATTTTGTTTAAAAATAATATTTTATTTGTATTATGTTATTTATTTTATTTTGTTTAAAATAATATTTTGTTTGTATTGTATTATATATTTTATTTTGTTTAAAATACTATTTTATTTGTATTGTATTATTAGTATTCTGTTATTTGCACGTTTCTAATTTGCGAGTGCACAATCGTTGTCACCCCACTGTCCCTTCACCCTGTTTTAATACGCACTTGCCTTGCACTAACTCCGCCGTAGCGATCTGACTGTACTTGATTTTATCATTATTATTAATTTCGTTTTATTAATTTATTGATTTTATAATTTTATTAATTTTGTTTTATTAATTTTATTTTATTAATTTTATAAAAGCTTCGCTTTATTAATTTATTTAGTTTTATGAATTAATCTTTTTTTTTTTTTAGTAATTTAATTCCATCCTTCTTCACTGCTCACTATTTTTATTTAACATGTGCACTGTCGTTTCCGCCCCACTGTCTCATCACTTTCCGCTATCACGCGCTTGGCTCACCCACAACTCGCTATCGCCAAGCGACTGTACTTTGCCGCTCTTCGTTGTTTGCGTGTGTCCGTTATTCGGCCACAAACGTTTTTGCACGTGCAATCCGCTGCTTGATACAGGGTGTTAATTTTCACACAAAACGGTTTTGCTAATATAATAGCGTGACAAATTCGATGGGGCTTTAAGCCACCGTAATGCCGCACACACTTCTGGGTCCCTGCTCGGGCGCCACTTGTAAGGAAGTTATCCGGGGTACAAATCTCAGTGGCCTCGGGTTCAGCCCTTACAAGAAATTTATATATTTTTGCAAGGAGACCAGAAGGTGTGGGAAGGGGAATAAAATTCACAGAGCAGTTGGAAAAATAATAATATTATACGAAGAATAATTATAGAGTAACAGAAGATCATAAATATCATGATTCGATAATTTTTCTTTATTATTTAACTTTTATATTTACATCTTTCCTTTTACCTTAACTTTCGCCTGTGCCTTTCCCAATCTTTTTCTTCTTCGGCAGCGTTCTTTAAGTATCGTTGTTTGATTTTGTTATTTCTCAATTTGACCATTCACTTCTTGCATTTTTTTTTGTCGCGTCTCCAAATTAATTTTATCCTTTTTCTTTGCTTTTACTGTCTTATCACTTGATTCTTCGAACTTATTCCTTTTTCATAACCGATCACTAACCCTTTGTCTCTCGCTGCCGATTACCAACTGTCCCTATGCCCTTCTCCTTTTCCTCCCTCCCCTGCCGCATCGACGAATCTATCCCAGTGTCGCTTTTTTCCCTTTGCATACTACCATTGACTCTCTGCTACGACACTATGGCAGAGTTGCACCTGATCGACACGGCTAATTTGAAATTATCATCTGTTGCGCTCCGCGCGTCTTTGTTTTAAATCGATGCGCTTCGTGCGACTTTATTTTATACTATTGCGCTTCGTGCGACTTTATTTTATACTATTGCGCTTCGTGCGACTTCCTCTTATCTACCTAATTATACAAACTTAATATCTACCAACTTATTATCTACAAATTATTAATTACAAACTTATTACCTACAAACTTAACATCTACAAACTTATTACCTACAAACTCAGAATTTCCCTCCTCTACCTCGCCGAGCCACGTCGCGTCCCTTCACCCTAAATTGCTGAGGAGTGTGGGCATCCGCCACTCCCTCACAAGCTCCAAAAATCTTATTTTTTTGTTAATGCTGAAAATATTACATGGTCATCTTTGAATGCTCATAACTCGGGTATTTGATGTCGGATCATGGTCATTTTTGGCAAAAAATGAAATTTGCTGGCATGGCCATTTTTAAATGGCAATCTATAATTCTGATCTTAACGAGTCTAAAAAGGTATACCACTCAAAGATCGGACTTATTTTGGCCGAGATATGCAAGTTATGAAGCTCCAAAAATCTTATTTTTTTGTTAATGCTGAAAATATTACATGGTCATCTTTGAATGCTCATAACTCGGGTATTTGATGTCGGATCATGGTCATTTTTGGCAAAAAATGAAATTTGCTGGCATGGCCATTTTTAAATGGCAATCTATAATTCTGATCTTAACGAGTCTAAAAAGGTATACCACTCAAAGATCGGACTTATTTTGGCCGAGATATGCAAGTTATGAAGCTCCAAAAATCTTATTTTTTTGTTAATGCTGAAAATATTACATGGTCATCTTTGAATGCTCATAACTCGGGTATTTGATGTCGGATCATGGTCATTTTTGGCAAAAAATGAAATTTGCTGGCATGGCCATTTTTAAATGGCAATCTATAATTCGTGATCTTAACGAGTCTAAAAAGGTATACCACTCAAAGATCGGACCTATTTTGGCCGAGATATGCAAGTTATGAAGCTCCAAAAATCTTATTTTTTTGTTAATGCTGAAAATATTACATGGTCATCTTTGAATGCTCATAACTCGGGTATTTCATTTTTTGCCAAAAATGACCATGATCCGACATCAAATACCCGAGTTATGAGCATTCATAGATGACCATGTAATATTTTCAGCATTAACAAAAAAATAAGATTTTTGGAGCTTCATAACTTGCATATCTCGTCCAAAATAAGTCCGATCTTTGAGTGGTATACCTTTTTAGACTCGTTAAGATCAGAATTATAGATTGCAGTTTAAAAATGGCCATGCCAGAAAATTTAAAAAATTAGATTTTTGGACCTTCATAACTTGCATATCTCGGCCAAAATAAGTCCGATCTTTGAGTGGTATACCTTTTTAGACTCGTTAAGATCAGAATTATAGATTGCCATTTAAAAATAACCATGCCAGCTAATTTCATTTTTTGCCAAAAATGACCATGATCCGACATCAAATACCCGAGTTATGAGCATTCAAAGATGACCATGTAATATTTTCAGCATTAACAAAAAAATTAGATTTTTGGAGCTTTATAACTTGCATATCTCGTCCAAAATAAGTCCGATCTTTGAGTGGTATACCTTTTTAGACTCGTTAAGATCAGAATTATAGATTGCCATTTAAAAATGGCTATGCCAGCTAATTTAATTTTTTGCCAAAAATGACCATGATCCGACATCAAATACTCGAGCTATGAGCATTCAAAGATGACCATGTAATATTTTCATCATTAACAAAAAAATTAGATTTTTGGAGTTTCATATCTTGCATAACTCGGCCAAAATAAGTCCGATCTTTGAGTGGTATACCTTTTTAGACTCGTTAAGATCAGAATTATAGATTGCCATTTAAAAATGGCCATGCCAGCAAATTTCATTTTTTGCCAAAAATGACCATGATCTGACATCAAATCCCCGAGTTATGAGCGTTCAAAGATGACCATGTAATATTTTCAGCATTAACAAAAAAATAAGATTTTTGGAGCTTCATAACTTGCATATCTCGGCCAAAATAAGTCCGATCTTTGAGTGGTATACCTTTTTAGACTCGTTAAGATCAGAATTATAGATTGCCATTTAAAAATGGCCATGCCAGTTTATTTCATTTTTTGCCAAAAATGACCATGATCCGACATCAAATACCCGAGTTATGAGCATTCAAAAATGACCATGTAATATTTTCAGCATTAACAAAAAAATAAGATTTTTGGAGCTTCATAACTTGCATATCTCGGCCAAAATAAGTCCGATCTTTGAGTGGTATACCTTTTTAGACTCGTTAAGATCAGAATTATAGATTGCCATTTAAAAATGGCTATGCCAGCTTATTTCATTTTTTGCCAAAAATGACCATGATCCGACATCAAATACTCGAGTTATGAGCATTGAAAGATGACCATGTAATATTTTCAGCATTAACAAAAAAATAAGATTTTTGGAGCTTCATAACTTGCATAACTCGGCCAAAATAAGTCCGATCTTTGAGTGGTATACCTTTTTAGACTCGTTAAGATCAGAATTATAGATTGCCATTTAAAAATGGCCATGCCAGCTTATTTCATTTTTTGCCAAAAATGACCATGATCCGACATCAAATACCCGAGTTATGAGCATTCAAAAATGACCATGTAATATTTTCAGCATTAACAAAAAAATAAGATTTTTGGAGCTTCATAATTTGCATATCTCGGCCAAAATAAGTCCGATCTATGAGTGGTATACTTTTTTAGACTCGTTAAGATCAGAATTATAGATTGCCATTTAAATATGGCCATGCCAGCTAATTTCATTTTTTTTTTTAAATGACCATGATCTGACATCAAATGCCCGAGTTATGAGCATTCAAAGATGACCATGTAATATTTTCAGCATTAACAAAAAAATAAGATTTTTGGAGCTTCATAACTTGCATATCTCGGCCAAAATAAGTCCGATCTTTGAGTGGTATACCTTTTTAGACTCGTTAAGATCAGAATTATAGATTGCCATTTAAAAATGGCCATGCCAGCAAATTTCATTTTTTGCCAAAAATGACCATGATCGGACATCAAATACCCGAGTTATGAGCATTCAAAGATGACCATGTAATATTTTCAGCATTAACAAAAAAATTTGATTTTTGGAGCTTCATAACTTGCATATCTCGGTTAAAATAAGTCCGATCTTTGAGTGGTATACCTTTTTAGACTCGTTAAGATCAGAATTATAGATTGCCATTTAAAAATGGCCATGCCAGCAAATTTCATTTTTTGCCAAAAATGACCATGATCCGACATCAAATACCCGAGCTATGAGCATTCAAAGATGACCATGTAATATTTTCAGCATGTAACAAAAAAATAAGATTTTTGGAGCTTCATAACTTGCATATCTCGGCCAAAATAAGTCCGATCTTTGAGTGGTATACCTTTTTAGACTCGTTAAGATCAGAATTATAGATTGCCATTTAAAAATGGCCATGCCAGAAAATTTCATTTTTTGCCAAAAATGACCATGATCCGACATCAAATACCCGAGTTATGAGCATTCAAAGATGACCATGTAATATTTTCAGCATTAACAAAAAAATAAGATTTTTGGAGCTTCATAACTTGCATATCTCGGCCAAAATAAGTCCGATCTTTGAGTGGTATACCTTTTTAGACTCGTTAAGATCAGAATTATAGATTGCCATTTAAAAATGGCCATGCCAGCAAATTTCATTTTTTGCCAAAAATGACCATGATCCGACATCAAATACCCGAGTTATGAGCATTCAAAGATGACCATGTAATATTTTCAGCATTAACAAAAAAATAAGATTTTTGGAGCTTCATAACTTGCATATCTCGGCCAAAATAAGTCCGATCTTTGAGTGGTATACCTTTTTAGACTCGTTAAGATCAGAATTATAGATTGCCATTTAAAAATGGCCATGCCAGCAAATTTAATTTTTTGCCAAAAATGACCATGATCCGACATCAAATACCCGAGTTATGAGCATTCAAAAATGACCATGTAATATTTTCAGCATTAACAAAAAAATAAGATTTTTGGAGCTTCATAACTTGCATATCTCGGCCAAAATAAGTCCGATCTTTGAGTGGTATACCTTTTTAGACTCGTTAAGATCAGAATTATAGATTGCCATTTAAAAATGGCCATGCCAGCAAATTTAATTTTTTGCCAAAAATGACCATGATCCGACATCAAATACCCGAGTTATGAGCATTCAAAAATGACCATGTAATATTTTCAGCATTAACAAAAAAATAAGATTTTTGGAGCTTCATAACTTGCATATCTCGGCCAAAATAAGTCCGATCTTTGAGTGGTATACCTTTTTAGACTCGTTAAGATCAGAATTATAGATTGCCATTTAAAAATGGCCATGCCAGCAAATTTCATTTTTTGCCAAAAATGACCATGATCCGACATCAAATACCCGAGTTATGAGCATTCAAAGATGACCATGTAATATTTTCAGCATTAACAAAAAAATAAGATTTTTGGAGCTTCATAACTTGCATATCTCGGCCAAAATAAGTCCGATCTTTGAGTGGTATACCTTTTTAGACTCGTTAAGATCAGAATTATAGATTGCCATTTAAAAATGGCCATGCCAGCTAATTTAATTTTTTGCCAAAAATGACCATGATCCGACATCAAATACCCGAGTTATGAGCATTCAAAGATGACCATGTAATATTTCCAGCATTAACAAAAAAATAAGATTTTTGGAGCTTCATAACTTGCATATCTCGGCCAAAATAAGTCCGATCTTTGAGTGGTATACCTTTTTAGACTCGTTAAGATCAGAATTATAGATTGCCATTTAAAAATGGCCATGCCAGCAAATTTAATTTTTTGCCAAAAATGACCATGATCCGACATCAAATACCCGAGTTATGAGTATTCAAAGATGACCATGTAATATTTTCAGCATTAACAAAAAAATAAGATTTTTCGAGCTTCATAACTTGCATATCTCGGCCAAAATAAGTCCGATCTTTGAGTGGTATACCTTTTTAGACTCGTTAAGATCAGAATTACAGATTGCCATTTAAAAATGGCCATGCCAGCAAATTTAATTTTTTGACAAAAATGACCATGATCCGACATCAAATACCCGAGATATGAGCATTCAAAGATGACCATGTAATATTTTCAGCATTAACAAAAAAATAAGATTTTTGGAGCTTCATAACTTGCATATCTCGGCCAAAATAAGTCCGATCTTTGAGTGGTATACCTTTTTAGACTCGTTAAGATCAGAATTATAGATTGCCATTTAAAAATGGCCATGCCAGCAAATTTCATTTTTTGCCAAAAATGACCATGATCCGACATCAAATACCCGAGTTATGAGCATTCAAAGATGACCATGTAATATTTTCAGCATTAACAAAAAAATAAGATTTTTGGAGCTTCATAACTTGCATATCTCCGCCAAAATAAGTCCGATCTTTGAGTGGTATACCTTTTTAGACTCGTTAAGATCAGAATTATAGATTGCCATTTAAAAATGGCCATGCCAGAAAATTTCATTTTTCGCCAAAAATGACCATGATCCGACATCAAATACCCGAGTTATGAGCATTCAAAGATGACCATGTAATATTTTCAGCATAAACAAAAAAATAAGATTTTATGGAGCTTCATAACTTGCATATCTCGGCCAAAATAAGTCCGATCTTTGAGTGGTATACCTTTTTAGACTCGTTAAGATCAGAATTATAGATTGCCATTTAAAAATGGCCATGCCAGCAAATTTCATTTTTTGCCAAAAATGACCATGATCCGACATCAAATACCCGAGTTATGAGCATTCAAAGATGACCATGTAATATTTTCAGCATTAACAAAAAAATAAGATTTTTGGAGCTTCATAACTTGCATATCTCGGCCAAAATAAGTCCGATCTTTGAGTGGTATACCTTTTTAGACTCGTTAAGATCAGAATTATAGATTGCCATTTAAAAATGGCCATGCCAGCAAATTTAATTTTTTGCCAAAAATGACCATGATCCGACATCAAATACCCGAGTTATGAGCATTCAAAGATGACCATGTTATATTTTCAGCATTAACAAAAAAATAAGATTTTTGGAGCTTCATAACTTGCATATCTCGGCCAAAATAAGTCCGATCTTTGAGTGGTATACCTTTTTAGACTCGTTAAGATCAGAATTATAGATTGCCATTTAAAAATGGCCATGCCAGCAAATTTCATTTTTTGCCAAAAATGACCATGATCCGACATCAAATACCCGAGTTATGAGTATTCAAAGATGACCATGTAATATTTTCAGCATTAACAAAAAAATAAGATTTTTGGAGCTTCATAACTTGCATATCTCGGCCAAAATAAGTCCGATCTTTGAGTGGTATACCTTTTTAGACTCGTTAAGATCAGAATTATAGATTGCCATTTAAAAATGGCCATGCCAGCAAATTTAATTTTTTGCCAAAAATGACCATGATCCGACATCAAATACCCGAGTTATGAGCATTCAAAGATGACCATGTAATATTTTCAGCATTAACAAAAAAATTAGATTTTTGGAGCTTCATAACTTGCATATCTCGGCCAAAATAAGTCCGATCTTTGAGTGGTATACCTTTTTAGACTCGTTAAGATCAGAATTATAGATTGCCATTTAAAAATGGCCATGCCAGCAAATTTCATTTTTTGCCAAAAATGACCATGATCCGACATCAAATACCCGAGTTATGAGCATTCAAAGATGACCATGTAATATTTTCAGCATTAACAAAAAAATAAGATTTTTGGAGCTTCATAACTTGCATATCTCGGCCAAAATAAGTCCGATCTTTGAGTGGTATACCTTTTTAGACTCGTTAAGATCAGAATTATAGATTGCCATTTAAAAATGGCCATGCCAGCAAATTTCATTTTTTGCCAAAAATGACCATGATCCGACATCAAATACCCGAGTTATGAGCATTCAAAGATGACCATGTAATATTTTCAGCATTAACAAAAAAATAAGATTTTTGGAGCTTCATAACTTGCATATCTCGGCCAAAATAAGTCCGATCTTTGAGTGGTATACCTTTTTAGACTCGTTAAGATCAGAATTATAGATTGCCATTTAAAAATGGCCATGCCAGCAAATTTCATTTTTTGCCAAAAATGACCATGATCCGACATCAAATACCCGAGTTATGAGCATTCAAAGATGACCATGTAATATTTTCAGCATTAACAAAAAAATAAGATTTTTGGAGCTTCATAACTTGCATATCTCGGCCAAAATAAGTCCGATCTTTGAGTGGTATACCTTTTTAGACTCGTTAAGATCAGAATTATAGATTGCCATTTAAAAATGGCCATGCCAGCAAATTTAATTTTTTGCCAAAAATGACCATGATCCGACATCAAATACCCGAGTTATGAGCATTCAAAGATGACCATGTAATATTTTCAGCATTAACAAAAAAATAAGATTTTTGGAGCTTCATAACTTGCATATCTCGGCCAAAATAAGTCCGATCTTTGAGTGGTATACCTTTTTAGACTCGTTAAGATCAGAATTATAGATTGCCATTTAAAAATGGCCATGCCAGCAAATTTCATTTTTTGCCAAAAATGACCATGATCCGACATCAAATACCCGAGTTATGAGCATTCAAAGATGACCATGTAATATTTTCAGCATTAACAAAAAAATAAGATTTTTGGAGCTTCATAACTTGCATATCTCGGCCAAAATAAGTCCGATCTTTGAGTGGTATACCTTTTTAGACTCGTTAAGATCAGAATTATAGATTGCCATTTAAAAATGGCCATGCCAGCAAATTTAATTTTTTGCCAAAAATGACCATGATCCGACATCAAATACCCGAGTTATGAGCATTCAAAGATGACCATGTAATATTTTCAGCATTAACAAAAAAATAAGATTTTTGGAGCTTCATAACTTGCATATCTCGGCCAAAATAAGTCCGATCTTTGAGTGGTATACCTTTTTAGACTCGTTAAGATCAGAATTATAGATTGCCATTTAAAAATGGCCATGCCAGCAAATTTCATTTTTTGCCAAAAATGACCATGATCCGACATCAAATACCCGAGTTATGAGCATTCAAAGATGACCATGTAATATTTTCAGCATTAACAAAAAAATAAGATTTTTGGAGCTTCATAACTTGCATATCTCGGCCAAAATAAGTCCGATCTTTGAGTGGTATACCTTTTTAGACTCGTTAAGATCAGAATTATAGATTGCCATTTAAAAATGGCCATGCCAGCAAATTTCATTTTTTGCCAAAAATGACCATGATCCGACATCAAATACCCGAGTTATGAGCATTCAAAGATGACCATGTAATATTTTCAGCATTAACAAAAAAATAAGATTTTTGGAGTTTCATAACTTGCATATCTCGGCCAAAATAAGTCCGATCTTTGAGTGGTATACCTTTTTAGACTCGTTAAGATCAGAATTATAGATTGCCATTTAAAAATGGCCATGCCAGCAAATTTCATTTTTTGCCAAAAATGACCATGATCCGACATCAAATACCCGAGTTATGAGCATTCAAAGATGACCATGTAATATTTTCAGCATTAACAAAAAAATAAGATTTTTGGAGCTTCATAACTTGCATATCTCGGCCAAAATAAGTCCGATCTTTGAGTGGTATACCTTTTTAGACTCGTTAAGATCAGAATTATAGATTGCCATTTAAAAATGGCCATGCCAGCAAATTTCATTTTTTGCCAAAAATGACCATGATCCGACATCAAATACCCGAGTTATGAGCATTCAAAGATGACCATGTAATATTTTCAGCATTAACAAAAAAATAAGATTTTTGGAGCTTCATAACTTGCATATCTCGGCCAAAATAAGTCCGATCTTTGAGTGGTATACCTTTTTAGACTCGTTAAGATCAGAATTATAGATTGCCATTTAAAAATGGCCATGCCAGCAAATTTCATTTTTTGCCAAAAATGACCATGATCCGACATCAAATACCCGAGTTATGAGCATTCAAAGATGACCATGTAATATTTTCAGCATTAACAAAAAAATAAGATTTTTGGAGCTTCATAACTTGCATATCTCGGCCAAAATAAGTCCGATCTTTGAGTGGTATACCTTTTTAGACTCGTTAAGATCAGAATTATAGATTGCCATTTAAAAATGGCCATGCCAGCAAATTTAATTTTTTGCCAAAAATGACCATGATCCGACATCAAATACCCGAGTTATGAGCATTCAAAGATGACCATGTAATATTTTCAGCATTAACAAAAAAATAAGATTTTTGGAGCTTCATAACTTGCATATCTCGGCCAAAATAAGTCCGATCTTTGAGTGGTATACCTTTTTAGACTCGTTAAGATCAGAATTATAGATTGCCATTTAAAAATGGCCATGCCAGCAAATTTAATTTTTTGCCAAAAATGACCATGATCCGACATCAAATACCCGAGTTATGAGCATTCAAAGATGACCATGTAATATTTTCAGCATTAACAAAAAAATAAGATTTTTGGAGCTTCATAACTTGCATATCTCGGCCAAAATAAGTCCGATCTTTGAGTGGTATACCTTTTTAGACTCGTTAAGATCAGAATTATAGATTGCCATTTAAAAATGGCCATGCCAGCAAATTTAATTTTTTGCCAAAAATGACCATGATCCGACATCAAATACCCGAGTTATGAGCATTCAAAGATGACCATGTAATATTTTCAGCATTAACAAAAAAATAAGATTTTTGGAGCTTCATAACTTGCATATCTCGGCCAAAATAAGTCCGATCTTTGAGTGGTATACCTTTTTAGACTCGTTAAGATCAGAATTATAGATTGCCATTTAAAAATGGCCATGCCAGCAAATTTCATTTTTTGCCAAAAATGACCATGATCCGACATCAAATACCCGAGTTATGAGCATTCAAAGATGACCATGTAATATTTTCAGCATTAACAAAAAAATAAGATTTTTGGAGCTTCATAACTTGCATATCTCGGCCAAAATAAGTCCGATCTTTGAGTGGTATACCTTTTTAGACTCGTTAAGATCAGAATTATAGATTGCCATTTAAAAATGGCCATGCCAGCAAATTTAATTTTTTGCCAAAAATGACCATGATCCGACATCAAATACCCGAGTTATGAGCATTCAAAGATGACCATGTAATATTTTCAGCATTAACAAAAAAATAAGATTTTTGGAGCTTCATAACTTGCATATCTCGGCCAAAATAAGTCCGATCTTTGAGTGGTATACCTTTTTAGACTCGTTAAGATCAGAATTATAGATTGCCATTTAAAAATGGCCATGCCAGCAAATTTCATTTTTTGCCAAAAATGACCATGATCCGACATCAAATACCCGAGTTATGAGCATTCAAAGATGACCATGTAATATTTTCAGCATTAACAAAAAAATAAGATTTTTGGAGCTTCATAACTTGCATATCTCGGCCAAAATAAGTCCGATCTTTGAGTGGTATACCTTTTTAGACTCGTTAAGATCAGAATTATAGATTGCCATTTAAAAATGGCCATGCCAGCAAATTTAATTTTTTGCCAAAAATGACCATGATCCGACATCAAATACCCGAGTTATGAGCATTCAAAGATGACCATGTAATATTTTCAGCATTAACAAAAAAATAAGATTTTTGGAGCTTCATAACTTGCATATCTCGGCCAAAATAAGTCCGATCTTTGAGTGGTATACCTTTTTAGACTCGTTAAGATCAGAATTATAGATTGCCATTTAAAAATGGCCATGCCAGCAAATTTCATTTTTTGCCAAAAATGACCATGATCCGACATCAAATACCCGAGTTATGAGCATTCAAAGATGACCATGTAATATTTTCAGCATTAACAAAAAAATAAGATTTTTGGAGCTTCATAACTTGCATATCTCGGCCAAAATAAGTCCGATCTTTGAGTGGTATACCTTTTTAGACTCGTTAAGATCAGAATTATAGATTGCCATTTAAAAATGGCCATGCCAGCAAATTTCATTTTTTGCCAAAAATGACCATGATCCGACATCAAATACCCGAGTTATGAGCATTCAAAGATGACCATGTAATATTTTCAGCATTAACAAAAAAATAAGATTTTTGGAGCTTCATAACTTGCATATCTCGGCCAAAATAAGTCCGATCTTTGAGTGGTATACCTTTTTAGACTCGTTAAGATCAGAATTATAGATTGCCATTTAAAAATGGCCATGCCAGCAAATTTAATTTTTTGCCAAAAATGACCATGATCCGACATCAAATACCCGAGTTATGAGCATTCAAAGATGACCATGTAATATTTTCAGCATTAACAAAAAAATAAGATTTTTGGAGCTTCATAACTTGCATATCTCGGCCAAAATAAGTCCGATCTTTGAGTGGTATACCTTTTTAGACTCGTTAAGATCAGAATTATAGATTGCCATTTAAAAATGGCCATGCCAGCAAATTTAATTTTTTGCCAAAAATGACCATGATCCGACATCAAATACCCGAGTTATGAGCATTCAAAGATGACCATGTAATATTTTCAGCATTAACAAAAAAATAAGATTTTTGGAGCTTCATAACTTGCATATCTCGGCCAAAATAAGTCCGATCTTTGAGTGGTATACCTTTTTAGACTCGTTAAGATCAGAATTATAGATTGCCATTTAAAAATGGCCATGCCAGCAAATTTAATTTTTTGCCAAAAATGACCATGATCCGACATCAAATACCCGAGTTATGAGCATTCAAAGATGACCATGTAATATTTTCAGCATTAACAAAAAAATAAGATTTTTGGAGCTTCATAACTTGCATATCTCGGCCAAAATAAGTCCGATCTTTGAGTGGTATACCTTTTAGACTCGTTAAGATCAGAATTATAGATTGCCATTTAAAAATGGCCATGCCAGCAAATTTCAATTTTTTTTGCCAAAAATGACCATGATCCGACATCAAATACCCGAGTTATGAGCATTCAAAGATGACCATGTAATATTTTCAGCATTAACAAAAAAATAAGATTTTTGGAGCTTCATAACTTGCATATCTCGGCCAAAATAAGTCCGATCTTTGAGTGGTATACCTTTTTAGACTCGTTAAGATCAGAATTATAGATTGCCATTTAAAAATGGCCATGCCAGCAAATTTAATTTTTTGCCAAAAATGACCATGAATCCGACATCAAATACCCGAGTTATGAGCATTCAAAGATGACCATGTAATATTTTCAGCATTAACAAAAAAATAAGATTTTTGGAGCTTCATAACTTGCATATCTCGGCCAAAATAAGTCCGATCTTTGAGTGGTATACCTTTTTAGACTCGTTAAGATCAGAATTATAGATTGCCATTTAAAAATGGCCATGCCAGCAAATTTCATTTTTTGCCAAAAATGACCATGATCCGACATCAAATACCCGAGTTATGAGCATTCAAAGATGACCATGTAATATTTTCAGCATTAACAAAAAAATAAGATTTTTGGAGCTTCATAACTTGCATATCTCGGCCAAAATAAGTCCGATCTTTGAGTGGTATACCTTTTTAGACTCGTTAAGATCAGAATTATAGATTGCCATTTAAAAATGGCCATGCCAGCAAATTTCATTTTTTTGCCAAAAATGACCATGATCCGACATCAAATACCCGAGTTATGAGCATTCAAAGATGACCATGTAATATTTTCAGCATTAACAAAAAAATAAGATTTTTGGAGCTTCATAACTTGCATATCTCGGCCAAAATAAGTCCGATCTTTGAGTGGTATACCTTTTTAGACTCGTTAAGATCAGAATTATAGATTGCCATTTAAAAATGGCCATGCCAGCAAATTTCATTTTTTGCCAAAAATGACCATGATCCGACATCAAATACCCGAGTTATGAGCATTCAAAGATGACCATGTAATATTTTCAGCATTAACAAAAAAATAAGATTTTTGGAGCTTCATAACTTGCATATCTCGGCCAAAATAAGTCCGATCTTTGAGTGGTATACCTTTTTAGACTCGTTAAGATCAGAATTATAGATTGCCATTTAAAAATGGCCATGCCAGCAAATTTAATTTTTTGCCAAAAATGACCATGATCCGACATCAAATACCCGAGTTATGAGCATTCAAAGATGACCATGTAATATTTTCAGCATTAACAAAAAAATAAGATTTTTGGAGCTTCATAACTTGCATATCTCGGCCAAAATAAGTCCGATCTTTGAGTGGTATACCTTTTTAGACTCGTTAAGATCAGAATTATAGATTGCCATTTAAAAATGGCCATGCCAGCAAATTTCATTTTTTGCCAAAAATGACCATGATCCGACATCAAATACCCGAGTTATGAGCATTCAAAGATGACCATGTAATATTTTCAGCATTAACAAAAAAATAAGATTTTTGGAGCTTCATAACTTGCATATCTCGGCCAAAATAAGTCCGATCTTTGAGTGGTATACCTTTTTAGACTCGTTAAGATCAGAATTATAGATTGCCATTTAAAAATGGCCATGCCAGCAAATTTAATTTTTTGCCAAAAATGACCATGATCCGACATCAAATACCCGAGTTATGAGCATTCAAAGATGACCATGTAATATTTTCAGCATTAACAAAAAAATAAGATTTTTGGAGCTTCATAACTTGCATATCTCGGCCAAAATAAGTCCGATCTTTGAGTGGTATACCTTTTTAGACTCGTTAAGATCAGAATTATAGATTGCCATTTAAAAATGGCCATGCCAGCAAATTTCATTTTTTGCCAAAAATGACCATGATCCGACATCAAATACCCGAGTTATGAGCATTCAAAGATGACCATGTAATATTTTCAGCATTAACAAAAAAATAAGATTTTTGGAGCTTCATAACTTGCATATCTCGGCCAAAATAAGTCCGATCTTTGAGTGGTATACCTTTTTAGACTCGTTAAGATCAGAATTATAGATTGCCATTTAAAAATGGCCATGCCAGCAAATTTAATTTTTTGCCAAAAATGACCATGATCCGACATCAAATACCCGAGTTATGAGCATTCAAAGATGACCATGTAATATTTTCAGCATTAACAAAAAAATAAGATTTTTGGAGCTTCATAACTTGTATATCTCGGCCAAAATAAGTCCGATCTTTGAGTGGTATACCTTTTTAGACTCGTTAAGATCAGAATTATAGATTGCCATTTAAAAATGGCCATGCCAGCAAATTTAATTTTTTGCCAAAAATGACCATGATCCGACATCAAATACCCGAGTTATGAGCATTCAAAGATGACCATGTAATATTTTCAGCATTAACAAAAAAATAAGATTTTTGGAGCTTCATAACTTGCATATCTCGGCCAAAATAAGTCCGATCTTTGAGTGGTATACCTTTTTAGACTCGTTAAGATCAGAATTATAGATTGCCATTTAAAAATGGCCATGCCAGCAAATTTAATTTTTTGCCAAAAATGACCATGATCCGACATCAAATACCCGAGTTATGAGCATTCAAAGATGACCATGTAATATTTTCAGCATTAACAAAAAAATAAGATTTTTGGAGCTTCATAACTTGTATATCTCGGCCAAAATAAGTCCGATCTTTGAGTGGTATACCTTTTTAGACTCGTTAAGATCAGAATTATAGATTGCCATTTAAAAATGGCCATGCCAGCAAATTTCATTTTTTGCCAAAAATGACCATGATCCGACATCAAATACCCGAGTTATGAGCATTCAAAGATGACCATGTAATATTTTCAGCATTAACAAAAAAATAAGATTTTTGGAGCTTCATAACTTGCATATCTCGGCCAAAATAAGTCCGATCTTTGAGTGGTATACCTTTTTAGACTCGTTAAGATCAGAATTATAGATTGCCATTTAAAAATGGCCATGCCAGCAAATTTAATTTTTTGCCAAAAATGACCATGATCCGACATCAAATACCCGAGTTATGAGCATTCAAAGATGACCATGTAATATTTTCAGCATTAACAAAAAAATAAGATTTTTGGAGCTTCATAACTTGCATATCTCGGCCAAAATAAGTCCGATCTTTGAGTGGTATACCTTTTTAGACTCGTTAAGATCAGAATTATAGATTGCCATTTAAAAATGGCCATGCCAGAAAATTTCATTTTTTGCCAAAAATGACCATGATCCGACATCAAATACCCGAGTTATGAGCATTCAAAGATAACCATGTAATATTTTCAGCATTAACAAAAAAATAAGATTTTTGGAGCTTCATAACTTGCATATCTCGGCCAAAATAAGTCCGATCTTTGAGTGGTATACCTTTTTAGACTCGTTAAGATCAGAATTATAGATTGCCATTTAAAAATGGCCATGCCAGCAAATTTCATTTTTTGCCAAAAATGACCATGATCCGACATCAAATACCCGAGTTATGAGCATTCAAAGATAACCATGTAATATTTTCAGCATTAACAAAAAAATAAGATTTTTGGAGCTTCATAACTTGCATATCTCGGCCAAAATAAGTCCGATCTTTGAGTGGTATACCTTTTTAGACTCGTTAAGATCAGAATTATAGATTGCCATTTAAAAATGGCCATGCCAGCAAATTTCATTTTTTGCCAAAAATGACCATGATCCGACATCAAATACCCGAGTTATGAGCATTCAAAGATGACCATGTAATATTTTCAGCATTAACAAAAAAATAAGATTTTTGGAGCTTCATAACTTGCATATCTCGGCCAAAATAAGTCCGATCTTTGAGTGGTATACCTTTTTAGACTCGTTAAGATCAGAATTATAGATTGCCATTTAAAAATGGCCATGCCAGCAAATTTCATTTTTTGCCAAAAATGACCATGATCCGACATCAAATACCCGAGTTATGAGCATTCAAAGATGACCATGTAATATTTTCAGCATTAACAAAAAAATAAGATTTTTGGAGCTTCATAACTTGCATATCTCGGCCAAAATAAGTCCGATCTTTGAGTGGTATACCTTTTTAGACTCGTTAAGATCAGAATTATAGATTGCCATTTAAAAATGGCCATGCCAGCAAATTTCAATTTTTTGCCAAAAATGACCATGATCCGACATCAAATACCCGAGTTATGAGCATTCAAAGATGACCATGTAATATTTTCAGCATTAACAAAAAAATAAGATTTTTGGAGCTTCATAACTTGCATATCTCGGCCAAAATAAGTCCGATCTTTGAGTGGTATACCTTTTTAGACTCGTTAAGATCAGAATTATAGATTGCCATTTAAAAATGGCCATGCCAGCAAATTTCAATTTTTTGCCAAAAATGACCATGATCCGACATCAAATACCCGAGTTATGAGCATTCAAAGATGACCATGTAATATTTTCAGCATTAACAAAAAAATAAGATTTTTGGAGCTTCATAACTTGCATATCTCGGCCAAAATAAGTCCGATCTTTGAGTGGTATACCTTTTTAGACTCGTTAAGATCAGAATTATAGATTGCCATTTAAAAATGGCCATGCCAGCAAATTTCATTTTTTGCCAAAAATGACCATGATCCGACATCAAATACCCGAGTTATGAGCATTCAAAGATGACCATGTAATATTTTCAGCATTAACAAAAAAAGAAGATTTTTGGAGCTTCATAACTTGCATATCTCGGCCAAAATAAGTCCGATCTTTGAGTGGTATACCTTTTTAGACTCGTTAAGATCAGAATTATAGATTGCCATTTAAAAATGGCCATGCCAGCAAATTTCATTTTTTGCCAAAAATGACCATGATCCGACATCAAATACCCGAGTTATGAGCATTCAAAGATGACCATGTAATATTTTCAGCATTAACAAAAAAATAAGATTTTTGGAGCTTCATAACTTGCATATCTCGGCCAAAATAAGTCCGATCTTTGAGTGGTATACCTTTTTAGACTCGTTAAGATCAGAATTATAGATTGCCATTTAAAAATGGCCATGCCAGAAAATTTCATTTTTTGCCAAAAATGACCATGATCCGACATCAAATACCCGAGTTATGAGCATTCAAAGATGACCATGTAATATTTTCAGCATTAACAAAAAAATTAGATTTTTGGAGCTTCATAACTTGCATATCTCGGCCAAAATAAGTCCGATCTTTGAGTGGTATACCTTTTTAGACTCGTTAAGATCAGAATTATAGATTGCCATTTAAAAATGGCCATGCTAGCAAATTTCATTTTTTGCCAAAAATGACCATGATCCGACATCAAATACCCGAGTTATGAGCATTCAAAGATGACCATGTAATATTTTCAGCATTAACAAAAAAATAAGATTTTTGGAGCTTCATAACTTGCATATCTCGGCCAAAATAAGTCCGATCTTTGAGTGGTATACCTTTTTAGACTCGTTAAGATCAGAATTATAGATTGCCATTTAAAAATGGCCATGCCAGCAAATTTCATTTTTTGCCAAAAATGACCATGATCCGACATCAAATACCCGAGTTATGAGCATTCAAAGATGACCATGTAATATTTTCAGCATTAACAAAAAAATAAGATTTTTGGAGCTTCATAACTTGCATATCTCGGCCAAAATAAGTCCGATCTTTGAGTGGTATACCTTTTTAGACTCGTTAAGATCAGAATTATAGATTGCCATTTAAAAATGGCCATGCCAGCAAATTTAAATTTTTTGCCAAAAATGACCATGATCCGACATCAAATACCCGAGTTATGAGCATTCAAAGATGACCATGTAATATTTTCAGCATTAACAAAAAAATAAGATTTTTGGAGCTTCATAACTTGCATATCTCGGCCAAAATAAGTCCGATCTTTGAGTGGTATACCTTTTTAGACTCGTTAAGATCAGAATTATAGATTGCCATTTAAAAATGGCCATGCCAGCAAATTTCATTTTTTGCCAAAAATGACCATGATCCGACATCAAATACCCGAGTTATGAGCATTCAAAGATGACCATGTAATATTTTCAGCATTAACAAAAAAATAAGATTTTTGGAGCTTCATAACTTGCATATCTCGGCCAAAATAAGTCCGATCTTTGAGTGGTATACCTTTTTAGACTCGTTAAGATCAGAATTATAGATTGCCATTTAAAAATGGCCATGCCAGCAAATTTCATTTTTTGCCAAAAATGACCATGATCCGACATCAAATACCCGAGTTATGAGCATTCAAAGATGACCATGTAATATTTTCAGCATTAACAAAAAAATAAGATTTTTGGAGCTTCATAACTTGCATATCTCGGCCAAAATAAGTCCGATCTTTGAGTGGTATACCTTTTTAGACTCGTTAAGATCAGAATTATAGATTGCCATTTAAAAATGGCCATGCCAGCAAATTTAATTTTTTGCCAAAAATGACCATGATCCGACATCAAATACCCGAGTTATGAGCATTCAAAGATGACCATGTAATATTTTCAGCATTAACAAAAAAATAAGATTTTTGGAGCTTCATAACTTGCATATCTCGGCCAAAATAAGTCCGATCTTTGAGTGGTATACCTTTTTAGACTCGTTAAGATCAGAATTATAGATTGCCATTTAAAAATGGCCATGCCAGCAAATTTCATTTTTTGCCAAAAATGACCATGATCCGACATCAAATACCCGAGTTATGAGCATTCAAAGATGACCATGTAATATTTTCAGCATTAACAAAAAAATAAGATTTTTGGAGCTTCATAACTTGCATATCTCGGCCAAAATAAGTCCGATCTTTGAGTGGTATACCTTTTTAGACTCGTTAAGATCAGAATTATAGATTGCCATTTAAAAATGGCCATGCCAGCAAATTTAATTTTTTGCCAAAAATGACCATGATCCGACATCAAATACCCGAGTTATGAGCATTCAAAGATGACCATGTAATATTTTCAGCATTAACAAAAAAATAAGATTTTTGGAGCTTCATAACTTGCATATCTCGGCCAAAATAAGTCCGATCTTTGAGTGGTATACCTTTTTAGACTCGTTAAGATCAGAATTATAGATTGCCATTTAAAAATGGCCATGCCAGCAAATTTAATTTTTTGCCAAAAATGACCATGATCCGACATCAAATACCCGAGTTATGAGCATTCAAAGATGACCATGTAATATTTTCAGCATTAACAAAAAAATAAGATTTTTGGAGCTTCATAACTTGCATATCTCGGCCAAAATAAGTCCGATCTTTGAGTGGTATACCTTTTTAGACTCGTTAAGATCAGAATTATAGATTGCCATTTAAAAATGGCCATGCCAGAAAATTTAATTTTTTCCCAAAAATGACCATGATCCGACATCAAATACCCGAGTTATGAGCATTCAAAGATGACCATGTAATATTTTCAGCATTAACAAAAAAATAAGATTTTTGGAGCTTCATAACTTGCATATCTCGGCCAAAATAAGTCCGATCTTTGAGTGGTATACCTTTTTAGACTCGTTAAGATCAGAATTATAGATTGCCATTTAAAAATGGCCATGCCAGCAAATTTAATTTTTTGCCAAAAATGACCATGATCCGACATCAAATACCCGAGTTATGAGCATTCAAAGATGACCATGTAATATTTTCAGCATTAACAAAAAAATTAGATTTTTGGAGCTTCATAACTTGCATATCTCGGCCAAAATAAGTCCGATCTTTGAGTGGTATACCTTTCTAGACTCGTTAAGATCAGAATTATAGATTGCCATTTAAAAATGGCCATGCCAGCAAATTTAATTTTTTGCCAAAAATGACCATGATCCGACATCAAATACCCGAGTTATGAGCATTCAAAGATGACCATGTAATATTTTCAGCATTAACAAAAAAAAAGATTTTTGGAGCTTCATAACTTGCATATCTCGGCCAAAATAAGTCCGATCTTTGAGTGGTATACCTTTTTAGACTCGTTAAGATCAGAATTATAGATTGCCATTTAAAAATGGCCATGCCAGCAAATTTCATTTTTTGCCAAAAATGACCATGATCCGACATCAAATACCCGAGTTATGAGCATTCAAAGATGACCATGTAATATTTTCAGCATTAACAAAACAATAAGATTTTTGGAGCTTCATAACTTGCATATCTCGGCCAAAATAAGTCCGATCTTTGAGTGGTATACCTTTTTAGACTCGTTAAGATCAGAATTATAGATTGCCATTTAAAAATGGCCATGTCAGCAAATTTCATTTTTTGCCAAAAATGACCATGATCCGACATCAAATACCCGAGTTATGAGCATTCAAAGATGACCATGTAATATTTTCAGCATTAACAAAAAAATAAGATTTTTGGAGCTTCATAACTTGCATATCTCGGCCAAAATAAGTCCGATCTTTGAGTGGTATACCTTTTTAGACTCGTTAAGATCAGAATTATAGATTGCCATTTAAAAATGGCCATGCCAGCAAATTTCATTTTTTGCCAAAAATGACCATGATCCAACATCAAATACCCGAGTTATGAGCATTCAAAAATGACCATGTAATATTTTCAGCATTAACAAAAAAATAAGATTTTTGGAGCTTCATAATTTGCATATCTCGGCCAAAATAAGTCCGATCTTTGAGTGGTATACCTTTTTAGACTCGTTAAGATCAGAATTATAGATTGCCATTTAAAAATGGCCATGCCAGCAAATTTCATTTTTTTTCAAAATGACCATGATCCGACATCAAATACCCGAGTTATGAGCATTCAAAGATGACCATGTAATATTTTCAGCATTAACAAAAAAATAAGATTTTTGGAGCTTCATAACTTGCATATCTCGGCCAAAATAAGTCCGATCTTTGAGTGGTATACCTTTTTAGACTCGTTAAGATCAGAATTATAGATTGCCATTTAAAAATGGCCATGCCAGCAAATTTCATTTTTTGCCAAAAATGACCATGATCCGACATCAAATACCCGAGTTATGAGCATTCAAAAATGACCATGTAATATTTTCAGCATTAACAAAAAAATAAGATTTTTGGAGCTTCATAACTTGCATATCTCGGCCAAAATAAGTCCGATCTTTGAGTGGTATACCTTTTTAGACTCGTTAAGATCAGAATTATAGATTGCCATTTAAAAATGGCCATGCCAGCAAATTTAATTTTTTGCCAAAAATGACCATGATCCGACATCAAATACCCGAGTTATGAGCATTCAAAGATGACCATGTAATATTTTCAGCATTAACAAAAAAATAAGATTTTTGGAGCTTCATAACTTGCATATCTCGGCCAAAATAAGTCCGATCTTTGAGTGGTATACCTTTTTAGACTCGTTAAGATCAGAATTATAGATTGCCATTTAAAAATGGCCATGCCAGCAAATTTCATTTTTTGCCAAAAATGACCATGATCCGACATCAAATACCCGAGTTATGAGCATTCAAAGATGACCATGTAATATTTTCAGCATTAACAAAAAAATAAGATTTTTGGAGCTTCATAACTTGCATATCTCGGCCAAAATAAGTCCGATCTTTGAGTGGTATACCTTTTTAGACTCGTTAAGATCAGAATTATAGATTGCCATTTAAAAATGGCCATGCCAGCAAATTTCATTTTTTGCCAAAAATGACCATGATCCGACATCAAATACCCGAGTTATGAGCATTCAAAGATGACCATGTAATATTTTCAGCATTAACAAAAAAATAAGATTTTTGGAGCTTCATAACTTGCATATCTCGGCCAAAATAAGTCCGATCTTTGAGTGGTATACCTTTTTAGACTCGTTAAGATCAGAATTATAGATTGCCATTTAAAAATGGCCATGCCAGCAAATTTAATTTTTTGCCAAAAATGACCATGATCCGACATCAAATACCCGAGTTATGAGCATTCAAAGATGACCATGTAATATTTTCAGCATTAACAAAAAAATCAGATTTTTGGAGCTTCATAACTTGCATATCTCGGCCAAAATAAGTCCGATCTTTGAGTGGTATACCTTTTTAGACTCGTTAAGATCAGAATTATAGATTGCCATTTAAAAATGGCCATGCCAGCAAATTTAATTTTTTGCCAAAAATGACCATGATCCGACATCAAATACTTGAGTTATAAGCATTCAAAGATGACCATGTAATATTTTCAGCATGACAGCAAATTTAATTTTTTGCCAAAAATGACTATGATCCGACATCAAATACCCGAGTTATGAGCATTCAAAGATGACCATGTAATATTTTCAGCATTAACAAAAAAAAAGATTTTTGGAGCTTCATAACTTGCATATCTCGGCCAAAATAAATCCGATCTTTGAGTGGTATACCTTTTTAGACTCGTTAAGATCAGAATTAAAGATTGCCATTTAAAAATGGCCATGCCAGCAAATTTAATTTTTTGCCAAAAATGACCATGATCCGACATCAAATACCCGAGTTATGAGCATTCAAAGATGACCATGTAATATTTTCAGCATTAACAAAAAAAATAAGATTTTTGGAGCTTCATAACTTGCATATCTCGGCCAAAATAAGTCCGATCTTTGAGTGGTATACCTTTTTAGACTCGTTAAGATCAGAATTATAGATTGCCATTTAAAAATGGCTATGCCAGCAAATTTAATTTTTTGCCAAAAATGACCATGATCCGACATCAAATACCCGAGTTATGAGCATTCAAAGATGACCATGTAATATTTTCAGCATTAACAAAAAAATAAGATTTTTGGAAAACTTGCATAACTCGGCCAAAATAAGTCCGATCTTTGAGTGGTATACCTTTTTAGACTCGTTAAGATCAGAATTATAGATTGCCATTTAAAAATGGCCATGCCAGCAAATTTCATTTTTTGCCAAAAATGACCATGATCCGACATCAAATACCCGAGTTATGAGCATTCAAAGATGACCATGTAATATTTTCAGCATTAACAAAAAAATAAGATTTTTGGAGCTTCATAACTTGCATATCTCGGCCAAAATAAGTCCGATCTTTGAGTGGTATACCTTTTTAGACTCGTTAAGATCAGAATTATAGATTGCCATTTAAAAATGGCCATGCCAGCAAATTTAATTTTTTGCCAAAAATGACCATGATCCGACATCAAATACCCGAGTTATGAGCATTCAAAGATGACCATGTAATATTTTCAGCATTAAAAAAAAAAAAGATTTTTGGAGCTTCATAACTTGCATATCTCGGCCAAAATAAGTCCGATCTTTGAGTGGTATACCTTTTTAGACTCGTTAAGATCAGAATTATAGATTGCCATTTAAAAATGGCCATGCCAGCAAATTTAATTTTTTGCCAAAAATGACCATGATCCGACATCAAATACCCGAGTTATGAGCATTCAAAGATGACCATGTAATATTTTCAGCATTAACAAAAAAATAAGATTTTTGGAGCTTCATAACTTGCATATCTCGGCCAAAATAAGTCCGATCTTTGAGTGGTATACCTTTTTAGACTCGTTAAGATCAGAATTTTAGATTGCCATTTAAAAATGGCCATGCCAGCAAATTTAATTTTTGCCAAAAATGACCATGATCCGACATCAAATACCCGAGTTATGAGCATTCAAAGATGACCATGTAATATTTTCAGCATTAACAAAAAAAAAAGATTTTTGGAGCTTCATAACTTGCATATCTCGGCCAAAATAAGTCCGATCTTTGAGTGGTATACCTTTTTAGACTCGTTAAGATCAGAATTATAGATTGCCATTTAAAAATGGCTATGCCAGCAAATTTCATTTTTTGCCATTCAAAGATGACCATGTAATATTTTCAGCATTAACAAAAAAATAAGATTTTTGGAGCTTCATAACTTGCATATCTCGGCCAAAATAAGTCCGATCTTTGAGTGGTATACCTTTTTAGACTCGTTAAGATCAGAATTATAGATTGCCATTTAAAAATGGCCATGCCAGCAAATTTCATTTTTTGCCAAAAATGACCATGATCCGACATCAAATACCCGAGTTATGAGCATTCAAAGATGACCATGTAATATTTTCAGCATTAACAAAAAAATAAGATTTTTGGAGCTTCATAACTTGCATATCTCGGCCAAAATAAGTCCGATCTTTGAGTGGTATACCTTTTTAGACTCGTTAAGATCAGAATTATAGATTGCCATTTAAAAATGGCCATGCCAGCAAATTTAATTTTTTGCCAAAAATGACCATGATCCGACATCAAATACCCGAGTTATGAGCATTCAAAGATGACCATGTAATATTTTCAGCATTAACAAAAAAATAAGATTTTTGGAGCTTCATAACTTGCATATCTCGGCCAAAATAAGTCCGATCTTTGAGTGGTATACCTTTTTAGACTCGTTAAGATCAGAATTATAGATTGCCATTTAAAAATGGCCATGCCAGCAAATTTAATTTTTTGCCAAAAATGACCATGATCCGACATCAAATACCCGAGTTATGAGCATTCAAAGATGACCATGTAATATTTTCAGCATTAACAAAAAAATAAGATTTTTGGAGCTTCATAACTTGCATATCTCGGCCAAAATAAGTCCGATCTTTGAGTGGTATACCTTTTTAGACTCGTTAAGATCAGAATTATAGATTGCCATTTAAAAATGGCCATGCCAGCAAATTTAATTTTTTGCCAAAAATGACCATGATCCGACATCAAATACCCGAGTTATGAGCATTCAAAGATGACCATGTAATATTTTCAGCATTAACAAAAAAATAAGATTTTTGGAGCTTCATAACTTGCATATCTCGGCCAAAATAAGTCCGATCTTTGAGTGGTATACCTTTTTAGACTCGTTAAGATCAGAATTATAGATTGCCATTTAAAAATGGCCATGCCAGCAAATTTAATTTTTTGCCAAAAATGACCATGATCCGACATCAAATACCCGAGTTATGAGCATTCAAAGATGACCATGTAATATTTTCAGCATTAACAAAAAAATAAGATTTTTGGAGCTTCATAACTTGCATATCTCGGCCAAAATAAGTCCGATCTTTGAGTGGTATACCTTTTTAGACTCGTTAAGATCAGAATTATAGATTGCCATTTAAAAATGGCCATGCCAGCAAATTTCATTTTTTGCCAAAAATGACCATGATCCGACATCAAATACCCGAGTTATGAGCATTCAAAGATGACCATGTAATATTTTCAGCATTAACAAAAAAATAAGATTTTTGGAGCTTCATAACTTGCATATCTCGGCCAAAATAAGTCCGATCTTTGAGTGGTATACCTTTTTAGACTCGTTAAGATCAGAATTATAGATTGCCATTTAAAAATGGCCATGCCAGCAAATTTAATTTTTTGCCAAAAATGACCATGATCCGACATCAAATACCCGAGTTATGAGCATTCAAAGATGACCATGTAATATTTTCAGCATTAAAAAAAAATAAGATTTTTGGAGCTTCATAACTTGCATATCTCGGCCAAAATAAGTCCGATCTTTGAGTGGTATACCTTTTTAGACTCGTTAAGATCAGAATTATAGATTGCCATTTAAAAATGGCCATGCCAGCAAATTTAATTTTTTGCCAAAAATGACCATGATCCGACATCAAATACCCGAGTTATGAGCATTCAAAGATGACCATGTAATATTTTCAGCATTAACAAAAAAAATAAGATTTTTGGAGCTTCATAACTTGCATATCTCGGCCAAAATAAGTCCGATCTTTGAGTGGTATACCTTTTTAGACTCGTTAAGATCAGAATTATAGATTGCCATTTAAAAATGGCCATGCCAGCAAATTTCATTTTTTGCCAAAAATGACCATGATCCGACATCAAATACCCGAGTTATGAGCATTCAAAGATGACCATGTAATATTTTCAGCATTAACAAAAAAATAAGATTTTTGGAGCTTCATAACTTGCATATCTCGGCCAAAATAAGTCCGATCTTTGAGTGGTATACCTTTTTAGACTCGTTAAGATCAGAATTATAGATTGCCATTTAAAAATGGCCATGCCAGCAAATTTCATTTTTTGCCAAAAATGACCATGATCCGACATCAAATACCCGAGTTATGAGCATTCAAAGATGACCATGTAATATTTTCAGCATTAACAAAAAAATAAGATTTTTGGAGCTTCATAACTTGCATATCTCGGCCAAAATAAGTCCGATCTTTGAGTGGTATACCTTTTTAGACTCGTTAAGATCAGAATTATAGATTGCCATTTAAAAATGGCCATGCCAGCAAATTTAATTTTTTGCCAAAAATGACCATGATCCGACATCAAATACCCGAGTTATGAGCATTCAAAGATGACCATGTAATATTTTCAGCATTAAAAAAAAATAAGATTTTTGGAGCTTCATAACTTGCATATCTCGGCCAAAATAAGTCCGATCTTTGAGTGGTATACCTTTTTAGACTCGTTAAGATCAGAATTATAGATTGCCATTTAAAAATGGCCATGCCAGCAAATTTCATTTTTTGCCAAAAATGACCATGATCCGACATCAAATACCCGAGTTATGAGCATTCAAAGATGACCATGTAATATTTTCAGCATTAACAAAAAAATAAGATTTTTGGAGCTTCATAACTTGCATATCTCGGCCAAAATAAGTCCGATCTTTGAGTGGTATACCTTTTTAGACTCGTTAAGATCAGAATTATAGATTGCCATTTAAAAATGGCCATGCCAGCAAATTTAATTTTTTGCCAAAAATGACCATGATCCGACATCAAATACCCGAGTTATGAGCATTCAAAGATGACCATGTAATATTTTCAGCATTAACAAAAAAATAAGATTTTTGGAGCTTCATAACTTGCATATCTCGGCCAAAATAAGTCCGATCTTTGAGTGGTATACCTTTTTAGACTCGTTAAGATCAGAATTATAGATTGCCATTTAAAAATGGCCATGCCAGCAAATTTAATTTTTTGCCAAAAATGACCATGATCCGACATCAAATACCCGAGTTATGAGCATTCAAAGATGACCATGTAATATTTTCAGCATTAACAAAAAAATAAGATTTTTGGAGCTTCATAACTTGCATATCTCGGCCAAAATAAGTCCGATCTTTGAGTGGTATACCTTTTTAGACTCGTTAAGATCAGAATTATAGATTGCCATTTAAAAATGGCCATGCCAGAAAATTTAAAAAATTAGATTTTTGGAGCTTCATAACTTGCATATCTCGGCCAAAATAAGTCCGATCTTTGAGTGGTATACCTTTTTAGACTCGTTAAGATCAGAATTATAGATTGCCATTTAAAAATGGCCATGCCAGCAAATTTCATTTTTTGCCAAAAATGACCATGATCCGACATCAAATACCCGAGTTATGAGCATTCAAAGATGACCATGTAATATTTTCAGCATTAACAAAAAAATAAGATTTTTGGAGCTTCATAACTTGCATATCTCGGCCAAAATAAGTCCGATCTTTGAGTGGTATACCTTTTTAGACTCGTTAAGATCAGAATTATAGATTGCCATTTAAAAATGGCCATGCCAGCAAATTTAATTTTTTGCCAAAAATGACCATGATCCGACATCAAATACCCGAGTTATGAGCATTCAAAGATGACCATGTAATATTTTCAGCATTAACAAAAAAATAAGATTTTTGGAGCTTCATAACTTGCATATCTCGGCCAAAATAAGTCCGATCTTTGAGTGGTATACCTTTTTAGACTCGTTAAGATCAGAATTATAGATTGCCATTTAAAAATGGCCATGCCAGCAAATTTCATTTTTTGCCAAAAATGACCATGATCCGACATCAAATACCCGAGTTATGAGCATTCAAAGATGACCATGTAATATTTTCAGCATTAACAAAAAAATAAGATTTTTGGAGCTTCATAACTTGCATATCTCGGCCAAAATAAGTCCGATCTTTGAGTGGTATACCTTTTTAGACTCGTTAAGATCAGAATTATAGATTGCCATTTAAAAATGGCCATGCCAGCAAATTTCATTTTTTGCCAAAAATGACCATGATCCGACATCAAATACCCGAGTTATGAGCATTCAAAGATGACCATGTAATATTTTCAGCATTAACAAAAAAATAAGATTTTTGGAGCTTCATAACTTGCATATCTCGGCCAAAATAAGTCCGATCTTTGAGTGGTATACCTTTTTAGACTCGTTAAGATCAGAATTATAGATTGCCATTTAAAAATGGCCATGCCAGCAAATTTAATTTTTTGCCAAAAATGACCATGATCCGACATCAAATACCCGAGTTATGAGCATTCAAAGATGACCATGTAATATTTTCAGCATTAACAAAAAAATAAGATTTTTGGAGCTTCATAACTTGCATATCTCGGCCAAAATAAGTCCGATCTTTGAGTGGTATACCTTTTTAGACTCGTTAAGATCAGAATTATAGATTGCCATTTAAAAATGGCCATGCCAGCAAATTTCATTTTTTGCCAAAAATGACCATGATCCGACATCAAATACCCGAGTTATGAGCATTCAAAGATGACCATGTAATATTTTCAGCATTAACAAAAAAATAAGATTTTTGGAGCTTCATAACTTGCATATCTCGGCCAAAATAAGTCCGATCTTTGAGTGGTATACCTTTTTAGACTCGTTAAGATCAGAATTATAGATTGCCATTTAAAAATGGCCATGCCAGCAAATTTAATTTTTTGCCAAAAATGACCATGATCCGACATCAAATACCCGAGTTATGAGCATTCAAAGATGACCATGTAATATTTTCAGCATTAAAAAAAAATAAGATTTTTGGAGCTTCATAACTTGCATATCTCGGCCAAAATAAGTCCGATCTTTGAGTGGTATACCTTTTTAGACTCGTTAAGATCAGAATTATAGATTGCCATTTAAAAATGGCCATGCCAGCAAATTTAATTTTTTGCCAAAAATGACCATGATCCGACATCAAATACCCGAGTTATGAGCATTCAAAGATGACCATGTAATATTTTCAGCATTAACAAAAAAATAAGATTTTTGGAGCTTCATAACTTGCATATCTCGGCCAAAATAAGTCCGATCTTTGAGTGGTATACCTTTTTAGACTCGTTAAGATCAGAATTATAGATTGCCATTTAAAAATGGCCATGCCAGCAAATTTAATTTTTTGCCAAAAATGACCATGATCCGACATCAAATACCCGAGTTATGAGCATTCAAAGATGACCATGTAATATTTTCAGCATTAACAAAAAAAAAAGATTTTTGGAGCTTCATAACTTGCATATCTCGGCCAAAATAAGTCCGATCTTTGAGTGGTATACCTTTTTAGACTCGTTAAGATCAGAATTATAGATTGCCATTTAAAAATGGCCATGCCAGCAAATTTCATTTTTTGCCAAAAATGACCATGATCCGACATCAAATACCCGAGTTATGAGCATTCAAAGATGACCATGTAATATTTTCAGCATTAACAAAAAAATAAGATTTTTGGAGCTTCATAACTTGCATATCTCGGCCAAAATAAGTCCGATCTTTGAGTGGTATACCTTTTTAGACTCGTTAAGATCAGAATTATAGATTGCCATTTAAAAATGGCCATGCCAGCAAATTTCATTTTTTGCCAAAAATGACCATGATCCGACATCAAATACCCGAGTTATGAGCATTCAAAGATGACCATGTAATATTTTCAGCATTAACAAAAAAATAAGATTTTTGGAGCTTCATAACTTGCATATCTCGGCCAAAATAAGTCCGATCTTTGAGTGGTATACCTTTTTAGACTCGTTAAGATCAGAATTATAGATTGCAGTTTAAAAATGGCCATGCCAGAAAATTTACCACATTTTAAAAAAATAAGATTTTTGGAGCTTCATAACTTGCATATCTCGGCCAAAATAAGTCCGATCTTTGAGTGGTATACCTTTTTAGACTCGTTAAGATCAGAATTATAGATTGCCATTTAAAAATGGCCATGCCAGCAAATTTCATTTTTTGCCAAAAATGACCATGATCCGACATCAAATACCCGAGTTATGAGCATTCAAAGATGACCATGTAATATTTTCAGCATTAACAAAAAAATAAGATTTTTGGAGCTTCATAACTTGCATATCTCGGCCAAAATAAGTCCGATCTTTGAGTGGTATACCTTTTTAGACTCGTTAAGATCAGAATTATAGATTGCCATTTAAAAATGGCCATGCCAGCAAATTTAATTTTTTGCCAAAAATGACCATGATCCGACATCAAATACCCGAGTTATGAGCATTCAAAGATGACCATGTAATATTTTCAGCATTAACAAAAAAATAAGATTTTTGGAGCTTCATAACTTGCATATCTCGGCCAAAATAAGTCCGATCTTTGAGTGGTATACCTTTTTAGACTCGTTAAGATCAGAATTATAGATTGCCATTTAAAAATGGCCATGCCAGCAAATTTCATTTTTTGCCAAAAATGACCATGATCCGACATCAAATACCCGAGTTATGAGCATTCAAAGATGACCATGTAATATTTTCAGCATTAACAAAAAAATAAGATTTTTGGAGCTTCATAACTTGCATATCTCGGCCAAAATAAGTCCGATCTTTGAGTGGTATACCTTTTTAGACTCGTTAAGATCAGAATTATAGATTGCCATTTAAAAATGGCCATGCCAGCAAATTTCATTTTTTGCCAAAAATGACCATGATCCGACATCAAATACCCGAGTTATGAGCATTCAAAGATGACCATGTAATATTTTCAGCATTAACAAAAAAATAAGATTTTTGGAGCTTCATAACTTGCATATCTCGGCCAAAATAAGTCCGATCTTTGAGTGGTATACCTTTTTAGACTCGTTAAGATCAGAATTATAGATTGCCATTTAAAAATGGCCATGCCAGCAAATTTCATTTTTTGCCAAAAATGACCATGATCCGACATCAAATACCCGAGTTATGAGCATTCAAAGATGACCATGTAATATTTTCAGCATTAACAAAAAAATAAGATTTTTGGAGCTTCATAACTTGCATATCTCGGCCAAAATAAGTCCGATCTTTGAGTGGTATACCTTTTTAGACTCGTTAAGATCAGAATTATAGATTGCCATTTAAAAATGGCCATGCCAGAAAATTTCATTTTTTGCCAAAAATGACCATGATCCGACATCAAATACCCGAGTTATGAGCATTCAAAGATGACCATGTAATATTTTCAGCATTAACAAAAAAATAAGATTTTTGGAGCTTCATAACTTGCATATCTCGGCCAAAATAAGTCCGATCTTTGAGTGGTATACCTTTTTAGACTCGTTAAGATCAGAATTATAGATTGCCATTTAAAAATGGCCATGCCAGCAAATTTCATTTTTTGCCAAAAATGACCATGATCCGACATCAAAAACCCGAGTTATAAGCATTCAAAGAAAACCAAGTAATATTTTCAACATTAACAAAAAAATAAGATTTTTGGAGCTTCATAACTTGCATATCTCGGCCAAAATAAGTCCGATCTTTGAGTGGTATACCTTTTTAGACTCGTTAAGATCAGAATTATAGATTGCCATTTAAAAATGGCCATGCCAGCAAATTTCATTTTTTGCCAAAAATGACCATGATCCGACATCAAATACCCGAGTTATGAGCATTCAAAGATGACCATGTAATATTTTCAGCATTAACAAAAAAATAAGATTTTTGGAGCTTCATAACTTGCATATCTCGGCCAAAATAAGTCCGATCTTTGAGTGGTATACCTTTTTAGACTCGTTAAGATCAGAATTATAGATTGCCATTTAAAAATGGCCATGCCAGCAAATTTAATTTTTTGCCAAAAATGACCATGATCCGACATCAAATACCCGAGTTATGAGCATTCAAAGATGACCATGTAATATTTTCAGCATTAACAAAAAAATAAGATTTTTGGAGCTTCATAACTTGCATATCTCGGCCAAAATAAGTCCGATCTTTGAGTGGTATACCTTTTTAGACTCGTTAAGATCAGAATTATAGATTGCCATTTAAAAATGGCCATGCCAGCAAATTTAATTTTTTGCCAAAAATGACCATGATCCGACATCAAATACCCGAGTTATGAGCATTCAAAGATGACCATGTAATATTTTCAGCATTAACAAAAAAATAAGATTTTTGGAGCTTCATAACTTGCATATCTCGGCCAAAATAAGTCCGATCTTTGAGTGGTATACCTTTTTAGACTCGTTAAGATCAGAATTATAGATTGCCATTTAAAAATGGCCATGCCAGCAAATTTCATTTTTTGCCAAAAATGACCATGATCCGACATCAAATACCCGAGTTATGAGCATTCAAAGATGACCATGTAATATTTTCAGCATTAACAAAAAAATAAGATTTTTGGAGCTTCATAACTTGCATATCTCGGCCAAAATAAGTCCGATCTTTGAGTGGTATACCTTTTTAGACTCGTTAAGATCAGAATTATAGATTGCCATTTAAAAATGGCCATGCCAGCAAATTTCATTTTTTGCCAAAAATGACCATGATCCGACATCAAATACCCGAGTTATGAGCATTCAAAGATGACCATGTAATATTTTCAGCATTAACAAAAAAATAAGATTTTTGGAGCTTCATAACTTGCATATCTCGGCCAAAATAAGTCCGATCTTTGAGTGGTATACCTTTTTAGACTCGTTAAGATCAGAATTATAGATTGCCATTTAAAAATGGCCATGCCAGCAAATTTAATTTTTTGCCAAAAATGACCATGATCCGACATCAAATACCCGAGTTATGAGCATTCAAAGATGACCATGTAATATTTTCAGCATTAACAAAAAAATAAGATTTTTGGAGCTTCATAACTTGCATATCTCGGCCAAAATAAGTCCGATCTTTGAGTGGTATACCTTTTTAGACTCGTTAAGATCAGAATTATAGATTGCCATTTAAAAATGGCCATGCCAGCAAATTTCATTTTTTGCCAAAAATGACCATGATCCGACATCAAATACCCGAGTTATGAGCATTCAAAGATGACCATGTAATATTTTCAGCATTAACAAAAAAATAAGATTTTTGGAGCTTCATAACTTGCATATCTCGGCCAAAATAAGTCCGATCTTTGAGTGGTATACCTTTTTAGACTCGTTAAGATCAGAATTATAGATTGCCATTTAAAAATGGCCATGCCAGCAAATTTTTTTGCCAAAAATGCCATGATCCGCATCAAATACCCGAGTTATGAGCATTCAAAGATACCATGTAATATTTTCAGCATTAACAAAAAATAAGATTTTTGGAGCTTCATAACTTGCATATCTCGGCCAAAATAAGTCCGATCTTTGAGTGGTATACCTTTTTAGACTCGTTAAGATCAGAATTATAGATTGCCATTTAAAAATGGCCATGCCAGCAAATTTCATTTTTTGCCAAAAATGACCATGATCCGACATCAAATACCCGAGTTATGAGCATTCAAAGATGACCATGTAATATTTTCAGCATTAACAAAAAAATAAGATTTTTGGAGCTTCATAACTTGCATATCTCGGCCAAAATAAGTCCGATCTTTGAGTGGTATACCTTTTTAGACTCGTTAAGATCAGAATTATAGATTGCCATTTAAAAATGGCCATGCCAGCAAATTTCATTTTTTGCCAAAAATGACCATGATCCGACATCAAATACCCGAGTTATGAGCATTCAAAGATGACCATGTAATATTTTCAGCATTAACAAAAAAATAAGATTTTTGGAGCTTCATAACTTGCATATCTCGGCCAAAATAAGTCCGATCTTTGAGTGGTATACCTTTTTAGACTCGTTAAGATCAGAATTATAGATTGCCATTTAAAAATGGCCATGCCAGCAAATTTCATTTTTTGCCAAAAATGACCATGATCCGACATCAAATACCCGAGTTATGAGCATTCAAAGATGACCATGTAATATTTTCAGCATTAACAAAAAAATAAGATTTTTGGAGCTTCATAACTTGCATATCTCGGCCAAAATAAGTCCGATCTTTGAGTGGTATACCTTTTTAGACTCGTTAAGATCAGAATTATAGATTGCCATTTAAAAATGGCCATGCCAGCAAATTTCATTTTTTGCCAAAAATGACCATGATCCGACATCAAATACCCGAGTTATGAGCATTCAAAGATGACCATGTAATATTTTCAGCATTAACAAAAAAATAAGATTTTTGGAGCTTCATAACTTGCATATCTCGGCCAAAATAAGTCCGATCTTTGAGTGGTATACCTTTTTAGACTCGTTAAGATCAGAATTATAGATTGCCATTTAAAAATGGCCATGCCAGCAAATTTCATTTTTTGCCAAAAATGACCATGATCCGACATCAAATACCCGAGTTATGAGCATTCAAAGATGACCATGTAATATTTTCAGCATTAACAAAAAAATAAGATTTTTGGAGCTTCATAACTTGCATATCTCGGCCAAAATAAGTCCGATCTTTGAGTGGTATACCTTTTTAGACTCGTTAAGATCAGAATTATAGATTGCCATTTAAAAATGGCCATGCCAGCAAATTTCATTTTTTGCCAAAAATGACCATGATCCGACATCAAATACCCGAGTTATGAGCATTCAAAGATGACCATGTAATATTTTCAGCATTAACAAAAAAATAAGATTTTTGGAGCTTCATAACTTGCATATCTCGGCCAAAATAAGTCCGATCTTTGAGTGGTATACCTTTTTAGACTCGTTAAGATCAGAATTATAGATTGCCATTTAAAAATGGCCATGCCAGCAAATTTCATTTTTTGCCAAAAATGACCATGATCCGACATCAAATACCCGAGTTATGAGCATTCAAAGATGACCATGTAATATTTTCAGCATTAACAAAAAAATAAGATTTTTGGAGCTTCATAACTTGCATATCTCGGCCAAAATAAGTCCGATCTTTGAGTGGTATACCTTTTTAGACTCGTTAAGATCAGAATTATAGATTGCCATTTAAAAATGGCCATGCCAGCAAATTTCATTTTTTGCCAAAAATGACCATGATCCGACATCAAATACCCGAGTTATGAGCATTCAAAGATGACCATGTAATATTTTCAGCATTAACAAAAAAATAAGATTTTTGGAGCTTCATAACTTGCATATCTCGGCCAAAATAAGTCCGATCTTTGAGTGGTATACCTTTTTAGACTCGTTAAGATCAGAATTATAGATTGCCATTTAAAAATGGCCATGCCAGCAAATTTCATTTTTTGCCAAAAATGACCATGATCCGACATCAAATACCCGAGTTATGAGCATTCAAAGATGACCATGTAATATTTTCAGCATTAACAAAAAAATAAGATTTTTGGAGCTTCATAACTTGCATATCTCGGCCAAAATAAGTCCGATCTTTGAGTGGTATACCTTTTTAGACTCGTTAAGATCAGAATTATAGATTGCCATTTAAAAATGGCCATGCCAGCAAATTTCATTTTTTGCCAAAAATGACCATGATCCGACATCAAATACCCGAGTTATGAGCATTCAAAGATGACCATGTAATATTTTCAGCATTAACAAAAAAATAAGATTTTTGGAGCTTCATAACTTGCATATCTCGGCCAAAATAAGTCCGATCTTTGAGTGGTATACCTTTTTAGACTCGTTAAGATCAGAATTATAGATTGCCATTTAAAAATGGCCATGCCAGCAAATTTCATTTTTTGCCAAAAATGACCATGATCCGACATCAAATACCCGAGTTATGAGCATTCAAAGATGACCATGTAATATTTTCAGCATTAACAAAAAAATAAGATTTTTGGAGCTTCATAACTTGCATATCTCGGCCAAAATAAGTCCGATCTTTGAGTGGTATACCTTTTTAGACTCGTTAAGATCAGAATTATAGATTGCCATTTAAAAATGGCCATGCCAGCAAATTTCATTTTTTGCCAAAAATGACCATGATCCGACATCAAATACCCGAGTTATGAGCATTCAAAGATGACCATGTAATATTTTCAGCATTAACAAAAAAATAAGATTTTTGGAGCTTCATAACTTGCATATCTCGGCCAAAATAAGTCCGATCTTTGAGTGGTATACCTTTTTAGACTCGTTAAGATCAGAATTATAGATTGCCATTTAAAAATGGCCATGCCAGCAAATTTCATTTTTTGCCAAAAATGACCATGATCCGACATCAAATACCCGAGTTATGAGCATTCAAAGATGACCATGTAATATTTTCAGCATTAACAAAAAAATAAGATTTTTGGAGCTTCATAACTTGCATATCTCGGCCAAAATAAGTCCGATCTTTGAGTGGTATACCTTTTTAGACTCGTTAAGATCAGAATTATAGATTGCCATTTAAAAATGGCCATGCCAGCAAATTTCATTTTTTGCCAAAAATGACCATGATCCGACATCAAATACCCGAGTTATGAGCATTCAAAGATGACCATGTAATATTTTCAGCATTAACAAAAAAATAAGATTTTTGGAGCTTCATAACTTGCATATCTCGGCCAAAATAAGTCCGATCTTTGAGTGGTATACCTTTTTAGACTCGTTAAGATCAGAATTATAGATTGCCATTTAAAAATGGCCATGCCAGCAAATTTAATTTTTTGCCAAAAATGACCATGATCCGACATCAAATACCCGAGTTATGAGCATTCAAAGATGACCATGTAATATTTTCAGCATTAACAAAAAAATAAGATTTTTGGAGCTTCATAACTTGCATATCTCGGCCAAAATAAGTCCGATCTTTGAGTGGTATACCTTTTTAGACTCGTTAAGATCAGAATTATAGATTGCCATTTAAAAATGGCCATGCCAGCAAATTTCATTTTTTGCCAAAAATGACCATGATCCGACATCAAATACCCGAGTTATGAGCATTCAAAGATGACCATGTAATATTTTCAGCATTAACAAAAAAATAAGATTTTTGGAGCTTCATAACTTGCATATCTCGGCCAAAATAAGTCCGATCTTTGAGTGGTATACCTTTTTAGACTCGTTAAGATCAGAATTATAGATTGCCATTTAAAAATGGCCATGCCAGCAAATTTCATTTTTTGCCAAAAATGACCATGATCCGACATCAAATACCCGAGTTATGAGCATTCAAAGATGACCATGTAATATTTTCAGCATTAACAAAAAAATAAGATTTTTGGAGCTTCATAACTTGCATATCTCGGCCAAAATAAGTCCGATCTTTGAGTGGTATACCTTTTTAGACTCGTTAAGATCAGAATTATAGATTGCCATTTAAAAATGGCCATGCCAGCAAATTTCATTTTTTGCCAAAAATGACCATGATCCGACATCAAATACCCGAGTTATGAGCATTCAAAGATGACCATGTAATATTTTCAGCATTAACAAAAAAATAAGATTTTTGGAGCTTCATAACTTGCATATCTCGGCCAAAATAAGTCCGATCTTTGAGTGGTATACCTTTTTAGACTCGTTAAGATCAGAATTATAGATTGCCATTTAAAAATGGCCATGCCAGCAAATTTAATTTTTTGCCAAAAATGACCATGATCCGACATCAAATACCCGAGTTATGAGCATTCAAAGATGACCATGTAATATTTTCAGCATTAACAAAAAAATAAGATTTTTGGAGCTTCATAACTTGCATATCTCGGCCAAAATAAGTCCGATCTTTGAGTGGTATACCTTTTTAGACTCGTTAAGATCAGAATTATAGATTGCCATTTAAAAATGGCCATGCCAGCAAATTTCATTTTTTGCCAAAAATGACCATGATCCGACATCAAATACCCGAGTTATGAGCATTCAAAGATGACCATGTAATATTTTCAGCATTAACAAAAAAATAAGATTTTTGGAGCTTCATAACTTGCATATCTCGGCCAAAATAAGTCCGATCTTTGAGTGGTATACCTTTTTAGACTCGTTAAGATCAGAATTATAGATTGCCATTTAAAAATGGCCATGCCAGCAAATTTAATTTTTTGCCAAAAATGACCATGATCCGACATCAAATACCCGAGTTATGAGCATTCAAAGATGACCATGTAATATTTTCAGCATTAACAAAAAAATAAGATTTTTGGAGCTTCATAACTTGCATATCTCGGCCAAAATAAGTCCGATCTTTGAGTGGTATACCTTTTTAGACTCGTTAAGATCAGAATTATAGATTGCCATTTAAAAATGGCCATGCCAGCAAATTTCATTTTTTGCCAAAAATGACCATGATCCGACATCAAATACCCGAGTTATGAGCATTCAAAGATGACCATGTAATATTTTCAGCATTAACAAAAAAATAAGATTTTTGGAGCTTCATAACTTGCATATCTCGGCCAAAATAAGTCCGATCTTTGAGTGGTATACCTTTTTAGACTCGTTAAGATCAGAATTATAGATTGCCATTTAAAAATGGCCATGCCAGCAAATTTCATTTTTTGCCAAAAATGACCATGATCCGACATCAAATACCCGAGTTATGAGCATTCAAAGATGACCATGTAATATTTTCAGCATTAACAAAAAAATAAGATTTTTGGAGCTTCATAACTTGCATATCTCGGCCAAAATAAGTCCGATCTTTGAGTGGTATACCTTTTTAGACTCGTTAAGATCAGAATTATAGATTGCCATTTAAAAATGGCCATGCCAGCAAATTTCATTTTTTGCCAAAAATGACCATGATCCGACATCAAATACCCGAGTTATGAGCATTCAAAGATGACCATGTAATATTTTCAGCATTAACAAAAAAATAAGATTTTTGGAGCTTCATAACTTGCATATCTCGGCCAAAATAAGTCCGATCTTTGAGTGGTATACCTTTTTAGACTCGTTAAGATCAGAATTATAGATTGCCATTTAAAAATGGCCATGCCAGCAAATTTCATTTTTTGCCAAAAATGACCATGATCCGACATCAAATACCCGAGTTATGAGCATTCAAAGATGACCATGTAATATTTTCAGCATTAACAAAAAAATAAGATTTTTGGAGCTTCATAACTTGCATATCTCGGCCAAAATAAGTCCGATCTTTGAGTGGTATACCTTTTTAGACTCGTTAAGATCAGAATTATAGATTGCCATTTAAAAATGGCCATGCCAGCAAATTTCATTTTTTGCCAAAAATGACCATGATCCGACATCAAATACCCGAGTTATGAGCATTCAAAGATGACCATGTAATATTTTCAGCATTAACAAAAAAATAAGATTTTTGGAGCTTCATAACTTGCATATCTCGGCCAAAATAAGTCCGATCTTTGAGTGGTATACCTTTTTAGACTCGTTAAGATCAGAATTATAGATTGCCATTTAAAAATGGCCATGCCAGCAAATTTCATTTTTTGCCAAAAATGACCATGATCCGACATCAAATACCCGAGTTATGAGCATTCAAAGATGACCATGTAATATTTTCAGCATTAACAAAAAAATAAGATTTTTGGAGCTTCATAACTTGCATATCTCGGCCAAAATAAGTCCGATCTTTGAGTGGTATACCTTTTTAGACTCGTTAAGATCAGAATTATAGATTGCCATTTAAAAATGGCCATGCCAGCAAATTTCATTTTTTGCCAAAAATGACCATGATCCGACATCAAATACCCGAGTTATGAGCATTCAAAGATGACCATGTAATATTTTCAGCATTAACAAAAAAATAAGATTTTTGGAGCTTCATAACTTGCATATCTCGGCCAAAATAAGTCCGATCTTTGAGTGGTATACCTTTTTAGACTCGTTAAGATCAGAATTATAGATTGCCATTTAAAAATGGCCATGCCAGCAAATTTCATTTTTTGCCAAAAATGACCATGATCCGACATCAAATACCCGAGTTATGAGCATTCAAAGATGACCATGTAATATTTTCAGCATTAACAAAAAAATAAGATTTTTGGAGCTTCATAACTTGCATATCTCGGCCAAAATAAGTCCGATCTTTGAGTGGTATACCTTTTTAGACTCGTTAAGATCAGAATTATAGATTGCCATTTAAAAATGGCCATGCCAGCAAATTTCATTTTTTGCCAAAAATGACCATGATCCGACATCAAATACCCGAGTTATGAGCATTCAAAGATGACCATGTAATATTTTCAGCATTAACAAAAAAATAAGATTTTTGGAGCTTCATAACTTGCATATCTCGGCCAAAATAAGTCCGATCTTTGAGTGGTATACCTTTTTAGACTCGTTAAGATCAGAATTATAGATTGCCATTTAAAAATGGCCATGCCAGCAAATTTCATTTTTTGCCAAAAATGACCATGATCCGACATCAAATACCCGAGTTATGAGCATTCAAAGATGACCATGTAATATTTTCAGCATTAACAAAAAAATAAGATTTTTGGAGCTTCATAACTTGCATATCTCGGCCAAAATAAGTCCGATCTTTGAGTGGTATACCTTTTTAGACTCGTTAAGATCAGAATTATAGATTGCCATTTAAAAATGGCCATGCCAGCAAATTTCATTTTTTGCCAAAAATGACCATGATCCGACATCAAATACCCGAGTTATGAGCATTCAAAGATGACCATGTAATATTTTCAGCATTAACAAAAAAATAAGATTTTTGGAGCTTCATAACTTGCATATCTCGGCCAAAATAAGTCCGATCTTTGAGTGGTATACCTTTTTAGACTCGTTAAGATCAGAATTATAGATTGCCATTTAAAAATGGCCATGCCAGCAAATTTCATTTTTTGCCAAAAATGACCATGATCCGACATCAAATACCCGAGTTATGAGCATTCAAAGATGACCATGTAATATTTTCAGCATTAACAAAAAAATAAGATTTTTGGAGCTTCATAACTTGCATATCTCGGCCAAAATAAGTCCGATCTTTGAGTGGTATACCTTTTTAGACTCGTTAAGATCAGAATTATAGATTGCCATTTAAAAATGGCCATGCCAGCAAATTTAATTTTTTGCCAAAAATGACCATGATCCGACATCAAATACCCGAGTTATGAGCATTCAAAGATGACCATGTAATATTTTCAGCATTAACAAAAAAATAAGATTTTTGGAGCTTCATAACTTGCATATCTCGGCCAAAATAAGTCCGATCTTTGAGTGGTATACCTTTTTAGACTCGTTAAGATCAGAATTATAGATTGCCATTTAAAAATGGCCATGCCAGCAAATTTCATTTTTTGCCAAAAATGACCATGATCCGACATCAAATACCCGAGTTATGAGCATTCAAAGATGACCATGTAATATTTTCAGCATTAACAAAAAAATAAGATTTTTGGAGCTTCATAACTTGCATATCTCGGCCAAAATAAGTCCGATCTTTGAGTGGTATACCTTTTTAGACTCGTTAAGATCAGAATTATAGATTGCCATTTAAAAATGGCCATGCCAGCAAATTTCATTTTTTGCCAAAAATGACCATGATCCGACATCAAATACCCGAGTTATGAGCATTCAAAGATGACCATGTAATATTTTCAGCATTAACAAAAAAATAAGATTTTTGGAGCTTCATAACTTGCATATCTCGGCCAAAATAAGTCCGATCTTTGAGTGGTATACCTTTTTAGACTCGTTAAGATCAGAATTATAGATTGCCATTTAAAAATGGCCATGCCAGCAAATTTCATTTTTTGCCAAAAATGACCATGATCCGACATCAAATACCCGAGTTATGAGCATTCAAAGATGACCATGTAATATTTTCAGCATTAACAAAAAAATAAGATTTTTGGAGCTTCATAACTTGCATATCTCGGCCAAAATAAGTCCGATCTTTGAGTGGTATACCTTTTTAGACTCGTTAAGATCAGAATTATAGATTGCCATTTAAAAATGGCCATGCCAGCAAATTTCATTTTTTGCCAAAAATGACCATGATCCGACATCAAATACCCGAGTTATGAGCATTCAAAGATGACCATGTAATATTTTCAGCATTAACAAAAAAATAAGATTTTTGGAGCTTCATAACTTGCATATCTCGGCCAAAATAAGTCCGATCTTTGAGTGGTATACCTTTTTAGACTCGTTAAGATCAGAATTATAGATTGCCATTTAAAAATGGCCATGCCAGCAAATTTCATTTTTTGCCAAAAATGACCATGATCCGACATCAAATACCCGAGTTATGAGCATTCAAAGATGACCATGTAATATTTTCAGCATTAACAAAAAAATAAGATTTTTGGAGCTTCATAACTTGCATATCTCGGCCAAAATAAGTCCGATCTTTGAGTGGTATACCTTTTTAGACTCGTTAAGATCAGAATTATAGATTGCCATTTAAAAATGGCCATGCCAGCAAATTTAATTTTTTGCCAAAAATGACCATGATCCGACATCAAATACCCGAGTTATGAGCATTCAAAGATGACCATGTAATATTTTCAGCATTAACAAAAAAATAAGATTTTTGGAGCTTCATAACTTGCATATCTCGGCCAAAATAAGTCCGATCTTTGAGTGGTATACCTTTTTAGACTCGTTAAGATCAGAATTATAGATTGCCATTTAAAAATGGCCATGCCAGCAAATTTCATTTTTTGCCAAAAATGACCATGATCCGACATCAAATACCCGAGTTATGAGCATTCAAAGATGACCATGTAATATTTTCAGCATTAACAAAAAAATAAGATTTTTGGAGCTTCATAACTTGCATATCTCGGCCAAAATAAGTCCGATCTTTGAGTGGTATACCTTTTTAGACTCGTTAAGATCAGAATTATAGATTGCCATTTAAAAATGGCCATGCCAGCAAATTTAATTTTTTGCCAAAAATGACCATGATCCGACATCAAATACCCGAGTTATGAGCATTCAAAGATGACCATGTAATATTTTCAGCATTAACAAAAAAATAAGATTTTTGGAGCTTCATAACTTGCATATCTCGGCCAAAATAAGTCCGATCTTTGAGTGGTATACCTTTTTAGACTCGTTAAGATCAGAATTATAGATTGCCATTTAAAAATGGCCATGCCAGCAAATTTCATTTTTTGCCAAAAATGACCATGATCCGACATCAAATACCCGAGTTATGAGCATTCAAAGATGACCATGTAATATTTTCAGCATTAACAAAAAAATAAGATTTTTGGAGCTTCATAACTTGCATATCTCGGCCAAAATAAGTCCGATCTTTGAGTGGTATACCTTTTTAGACTCGTTAAGATCAGAATTATAGATTGCCATTTAAAAATGGCCATGCCAGCAAATTTAATTTTTTGCCAAAAATGACCATGATCCGACATCAAATACCCGAGTTATGAGCATTCAAAGATGACCATGTAATATTTTCAGCATTAACAAAAAAATAAGATTTTTGGAGCTTCATAACTTGCATATCTCGGCCAAAATAAGTCCGATCTTTGAGTGGTATACCTTTTTAGACTCGTTAAGATCAGAATTATAGATTGCCATTTAAAAATGGCCATGCCAGCAAATTTCATTTTTTGCCAAAAATGACCATGATCCGACATCAAATACCCGAGTTATGAGCATTCAAAGATGACCATGTAATATTTTCAGCATTAACAAAAAAATAAGATTTTTGGAGCTTCATAACTTGCATATCTCGGCCAAAATAAGTCCGATCTTTGAGTGGTATACCTTTTTAGACTCGTTAAGATCAGAATTATAGATTGCCATTTAAAAATGGCCATGCCAGCAAATTTCATTTTTTGCCAAAAATGACCATGATCCGACATCAAATACCCGAGTTATGAGCATTCAAAGATGACCATGTAATATTTTCAGCATTAACAAAAAAATAAGATTTTTGGAGCTTCATAACTTGCATATCTCGGCCAAAATAAGTCCGATCTTTGAGTGGTATACCTTTTTAGACTCGTTAAGATCAGAATTATAGATTGCCATTTAAAAATGGCCATGCCAGCAAATTTCATTTTTTGCCAAAAATGACCATGATCCGACATCAAATACCCGAGTTATGAGCATTCAAAGATGACCATGTAATATTTTCAGCATTAACAAAAAAATAAGATTTTTGGAGCTTCATAACTTGCATATCTCGGCCAAAATAAGTCCGATCTTTGAGTGGTATACCTTTTTAGACTCGTTAAGATCAGAATTATAGATTGCCATTTAAAAATGGCCATGCCAGCAAATTTCATTTTTTGCCAAAAATGACCATGATCCGACATCAAATACCCGAGTTATGAGCATTCAAAGATGACCATGTAATATTTTCAGCATTAACAAAAAAATAAGATTTTTGGAGCTTCATAACTTGCATATCTCGGCCAAAATAAGTCCGATCTTTGAGTGGTATACCTTTTTAGACTCGTTAAGATCAGAATTATAGATTGCCATTTAAAAATGGCCATGCCAGCAAATTTCATTTTTTGCCAAAAATGACCATGATCCGACATCAAATACCCGAGTTATGAGCATTCAAAGATGACCATGTAATATTTTCAGCATTAACAAAAAAATAAGATTTTTGGAGCTTCATAACTTGCATATCTCGGCCAAAATAAGTCCGATCTTTGAGTGGTATACCTTTTTAGACTCGTTAAGATCAGAATTATAGATTGCCATTTAAAAATGGCCATGCCAGCAAATTTAATTTTTTGCCAAAAATGACCATGATCCGACATCAAATACCCGAGTTATGAGCATTCAAAGATGACCATGTAATATTTTCAGCATTAACAAAAAAATAAGATTTTTGGAGCTTCATAACTTGCATATCTCGGCCAAAATAAGTCCGATCTTTGAGTGGTATACCTTTTTAGACTCGTTAAGATCAGAATTATAGATTGCCATTTAAAAATGGCCATGCCAGCAAATTTCATTTTTTGCCAAAAATGACCATGATCCGACATCAAATACCCGAGTTATGAGCATTCAAAGATGACCATGTAATATTTTCAGCATTAACAAAAAAATAAGATTTTTGGAGCTTCATAACTTGCATATCTCGGCCAAAATAAGTCCGATCTTTGAGTGGTATACCTTTTTAGACTCGTTAAGATCAGAATTATAGATTGCCATTTAAAAATGGCCATGCCAGCAAATTTCATTTTTTGCCAAAAATGACCATGATCCGACATCAAATACCCGAGTTATGAGCATTCAAAGATGACCATGTAATATTTTCAGCATTAACAAAAAAATAAGATTTTTGGAGCTTCATAACTTGCATATCTCGGCCAAAATAAGTCCGATCTTTGAGTGGTATACCTTTTTAGACTCGTTAAGATCAGAATTATAGATTGCCATTTAAAAATGGCCATGCCAGCAAATTTAATTTTTTGCCAAAAATGACCATGATCCGACATCAAATACCCGAGTTATGAGCATTCAAAGATGACCATGTAATATTTTCAGCATTAACAAAAAAATAAGATTTTTGGAGCTTCATAACTTGCATATCTCGGCCAAAATAAGTCCGATCTTTGAGTGGTATACCTTTTTAGACTCGTTAAGATCAGAATTATAGATTGCCATTTAAAAATGGCCATGCCAGCAAATTTAATTTTTTGCCAAAAATGACCATGATCCGACATCAAATACCCGAGTTATGAGCATTCAAAGATGACCATGTAATATTTTCAGCATTAACAAAAAAATAAGATTTTTGGAGCTTCATAACTTGCATATCTCGGCCAAAATAAGTCCGATCTTTGAGTGGTATACCTTTTTAGACTCGTTAAGATCAGAATTATAGATTGCCATTTAAAAATGGCCATGCCAGCAAATTTCATTTTTTGCCAAAAATGACCATGATCCGACATCAAATACCCGAGTTATGAGCATTCAAAGATGACCATGTAATATTTTCAGCATTAACAAAAAAATAAGATTTTTGGAGCTTCATAACTTGCATATCTCGGCCAAAATAAGTCCGATCTTTGAGTGGTATACCTTTTTAGACTCGTTAAGATCAGAATTATAGATTGCCATTTAAAAATGGCCATGCCAGCAAATTTCATTTTTTGCCAAAAATGACCATGATCCGACATCAAATACCCGAGTTATGAGCATTCAAAGATGACCATGTAATATTTTCAGCATTAACAAAAAAATAAGATTTTTGGAGCTTCATAACTTGCATATCTCGGCCAAAATAAGTCCGATCTTTGAGTGGTATACCTTTTTAGACTCGTTAAGATCAGAATTATAGATTGCCATTTAAAAATGGCCATGCCAGCAAATTTCATTTTTTGCCAAAAATGACCATGATCCGACATCAAATACCCGAGTTATGAGCATTCAAAGATGACCATGTAATATTTTCAGCATTAACAAAAAAATAAGATTTTTGGAGCTTCATAACTTGCATATCTCGGCCAAAATAAGTCCGATCTTTGAGTGGTATACCTTTTTAGACTCGTTAAGATCAGAATTATAGATTGCCATTTAAAAATGGCCATGCCAGCAAATTTAATTTTTTGCCAAAAATGACCATGATCCGACATCAAATACCCGAGTTATGAGCATTCAAAGATGACCATGTAATATTTTCAGCATTAACAAAAAAATAAGATTTTTGGAGCTTCATAACTTGCATATCTCGGCCAAAATAAGTCCGATCTTTGAGTGGTATACCTTTTTAGACTCGTTAAGATCAGAATTATAGATTGCCATTTAAAAATGGCCATGCCAGCAAATTTCATTTTTTGCCAAAAATGACCATGATCCGACATCAAATACCCGAGTTATGAGCATTCAAAGATGACCATGTAATATTTTCAGCATTAACAAAAAAATAAGATTTTTGGAGCTTCATAACTTGCATATCTCGGCCAAAATAAGTCCGATCTTTGAGTGGTATACCTTTTTAGACTCGTTAAGATCAGAATTATAGATTGCCATTTAAAAATGGCCATGCCAGCAAATTTCATTTTTTGCCAAAAATGACCATGATCCGACATCAAATACCCGAGTTATGAGCATTCAAAGATGACCATGTAATATTTTCAGCATTAACAAAAAAATAAGATTTTTGGAGCTTCATAACTTGCATATCTCGGCCAAAATAAGTCCGATCTTTGAGTGGTATACCTTTTTAGACTCGTTAAGATCAGAATTATAGATTGCCATTTAAAAATGGCCATGCCAGCAAATTTCATTTTTTGCCAAAAATGACCATGATCCGACATCAAATACCCGAGTTATGAGCATTCAAAGATGACCATGTAATATTTTCAGCATTAACAAAAAAATAAGATTTTTGGAGCTTCATAACTTGCATATCTCGGCCAAAATAAGTCCGATCTTTGAGTGGTATACCTTTTTAGACTCGTTAAGATCAGAATTATAGATTGCCATTTAAAAATGGCCATGCCAGCAAATTTCATTTTTTGCCAAAAATGACCATGATCCGACATCAAATACCCGAGTTATGAGCATTCAAAGATGACCATGTAATATTTTCAGCATTAACAAAAAAATAAGATTTTTGGAGCTTCATAACTTGCATATCTCGGCCAAAATAAGTCCGATCTTTGAGTGGTATACCTTTTTAGACTCGTTAAGATCAGAATTATAGATTGCCATTTAAAAATGGCCATGCCAGCAAATTTCATTTTTTGCCAAAAATGACCATGATCCGACATCAAATACCCGAGTTATGAGCATTCAAAGATGACCATGTAATATTTTCAGCATTAACAAAAAAATAAGATTTTTGGAGCTTCATAACTTGCATATCTCGGCCAAAATAAGTCCGATCTTTGAGTGGTATACCTTTTTAGACTCGTTAAGATCAGAATTATAGATTGCCATTTAAAAATGGCCATGCCAGCAAATTTAATTTTTTGCCAAAAATGACCATGATCCGACATCAAATACCCGAGTTATGAGCATTCAAAGATGACCATGTAATATTTTCAGCATTAACAAAAAAATAAGATTTTTGGAGCTTCATAACTTGCATATCTCGGCCAAAATAAGTCCGATCTTTGAGTGGTATACCTTTTTAGACTCGTTAAGATCAGAATTATAGATTGCCATTTAAAAATGGCCATGCCAGCAAATTTCATTTTTTGCCAAAAATGACCATGATCCGACATCAAATACCCGAGTTATGAGCATTCAAAGATGACCATGTAATATTTTCAGCATTAACAAAAAAATAAGATTTTTGGAGCTTCATAACTTGCATATCTCGGCCAAAATAAGTCCGATCTTTGAGTGGTATACCTTTTTAGACTCGTTAAGATCAGAATTATAGATTGCCATTTAAAAATGGCCATGCCAGCAAATTTCATTTTTTGCCAAAAATGACCATGATCCGACATCAAATACCCGAGTTATGAGCATTCAAAGATGACCATGTAATATTTTCAGCATTAACAAAAAAATAAGATTTTTGGAGCTTCATAACTTGCATATCTCGGCCAAAATAAGTCCGATCTTTGAGTGGTATACCTTTTTAGACTCGTTAAGATCAGAATTATAGATTGCCATTTAAAAATGGCCATGCCAGCAAATTTAATTTTTTGCCAAAAATGACCATGATCCGACATCAAATACCCGAGTTATGAGCATTCAAAGATGACCATGTAATATTTTCAGCATTAACAAAAAAATAAGATTTTTGGAGCTTCATAACTTGCATATCTCGGCCAAAATAAGTCCGATCTTTGAGTGGTATACCTTTTTAGACTCGTTAAGATCAGAATTATAGATTGCCATTTAAAAATGGCCATGCCAGCAAATTTAATTTTTTGCCAAAAATGACCATGATCCGACATCAAATACCCGAGTTATGAGCATTCAAAGATGACCATGTAATATTTTCAGCATTAACAAAAAAATAAGATTTTTGGAGCTTCATAACTTGCATATCTCGGCCAAAATAAGTCCGATCTTTGAGTGGTATACCTTTTTAGACTCGTTAAGATCAGAATTATAGATTGCCATTTAAAAATGGCCATGCCAGCAAATTTCATTTTTTGCCAAAAATGACCATGATCCGACATCAAATACCCGAGTTATGAGCATTCAAAGATGACCATGTAATATTTTCAGCATTAACAAAAAAATAAGATTTTTGGAGCTTCATAACTTGCATATCTCGGCCAAAATAAGTCCGATCTTTGAGTGGTATACCTTTTTAGACTCGTTAAGATCAGAATTATAGATTGCCATTTAAAAATGGCCATGCCAGCAAATTTCATTTTTTGCCAAAAATGACCATGATCCGACATCAAATACCCGAGTTATGAGCATTCAAAGATGACCATGTAATATTTTCAGCATTAACAAAAAAATAAGATTTTTGGAGCTTCATAACTTGCATATCTCGGCCAAAATAAGTCCGATCTTTGAGTGGTATACCTTTTTAGACTCGTTAAGATCAGAATTATAGATTGCCATTTAAAAATGGCCATGCCAGCAAATTTCATTTTTTGCCAAAAATGACCATGATCCGACATCAAATACCCGAGTTATGAGCATTCAAAGATGACCATGTAATATTTTCAGCATTAACAAAAAAATAAGATTTTTGGAGCTTCATAACTTGCATATCTCGGCCAAAATAAGTCCGATCTTTGAGTGGTATACCTTTTTAGACTCGTTAAGATCAGAATTATAGATTGCCATTTAAAAATGGCCATGCCAGAAAATTTAATTTTTTTTCCAAAAATGACCATGATCCGACATGAAATACCCGAGTTATGAGCATTCAAAGATGACCATGTAATATTTTCAGCATTAACAAAAAAATAAGATTTTTGGAGCTTCATAACTTGCATATCTCGGCCAAAATAAGTCCGATCTTTGAGTGGTATACCTTTTTAGACTCGTTAAGATCAGAATTATAGATTGCCATTTAAAAATGGCCATGCCAGCTTATTTAATTTTTTGCCAAAAATGACCATGATCTGACATCAAATACCCGAGTTATGAGCATTCAAAGATGACCATGTAATATTTTCAGCATTAACAAAAATATAAGATTTTTGGAGCTTCATAACTTGCATATCTCGGCCAAAATAAGTCCGATCTTTGAGTGGTATACCTTTTTAGACTCGTTAAGATCAGAATTATAGATTGCCATTTAAAAATGGCCATGCCAGAAAATTTAATTTTTTCCCAAAAATGACCATGATCCGACATCAAATACCCGAGTTATGAGCATTCAAAGATGAACATGTAATATTTTCAGCATTAACAAAAAAATAAGATTTTTGGAGCTTCATAACTTCCATATCTCGGCCAAAATAAATCCGATCTTTGAGTGGTATACCTTTTTAGACTCGTTAAGATTAGAATTTTAGATTGCCATTTAAAAATGGCCATGCCAGCAAATTTCTTTTTTTGCCAAAAATGACCATGATCCGACATCAAATACCCGAATTATGAGCATTCAAAGATAACCATGTAATATTTTCAGCATTAACAAAAAAATAAGAATTTTGGAGCTTCATAACTTGCATATCTCGGCCAAAATAAGTCCGATCTTTGAGTGGTATACCTTTTTAGACTCGTTAAGATCAGAATTATAGATTGCCATTTAAAAATGGCCATGCCAGCAAATTTCATTTTTGCCAAAAATGACCATGATCCGACATCAAATACCCGAGTTATGAGCGTTCAAAGATAACCATGTAATATTTTCAGCATTAACAAAAAAATAAGATATTTGGAGCTTCATAGCTTGCATATCTCGGCCAAAATAAGTCCGATCTTTGAGTGGTATACCTTTTTAGACTCGTTAAGATCAGAATTATAGATTGCCATTTAAAAATGGCCATGCCAGAAAATTTAATTTTTTGCCAAAAATGACCATGATCCGACATCAAATACTCGAGTTATGAGCATTCAAAGATGACCATGTAATATTTTCAGCATTAACAAAAAAATACGATTTTTGGAGCTTCTAACTTGCATATCTCGGTCAAAATAAGTCCGATCTTTGAGTGGTATACCTTTTTAGACTCGTTAAGATCAGAATTATAGATTGCCATTTAAAAATGGCCATGCCAGCAAATTTAATTTTTTGCCCAAAATGACTATGATCCGTTATCAAATACCCGAGTTATGAGCATTCAAAGATGACCATGTAATATTTTCAGCATTAACAAAAAAATAAGATTTTTGGAGCTTCATAACTTGCATATCTCGGCCAAAATAAGTCCGATCTTTGAGTGGTATACCTTTTTAGACTCGTTAAGATCAGAATTATAGATTGCCATTTAAAAATGGCCATGGCAGCAAATTTCATTTTTTGCAAAAAAATGACCATGATCCGACATCAAATACCCGAGTTATGAGCATTCAAGGATGACCATGTAATATTTTCAGCATTAACAAAAAAATAAGATTTTTGGAGCTTTGATCTTTGAGTGGTATACCTTTTTAGACTCGTTAAGATCAGAATTAAAGATTGCCATTTAAAAATGGCCATGCCAGCACATTTCATTTTTTGCCAAAAATGACCATGATCCGACATCAAATACCTGAGGTTTGAGCATTCAAAGATGACCATGTAATATTTTCAGCATTAACAAAAAAATAAGATTTTTGGAGCTTCATAACTTGCATATCTCGGCCAAAATAAGTCCGATCTTTGAGTGGTATACTCTTTTTAGACTCGTTAAGATCAGAATTATAGATTGCCATTTAAAAATGGCCATGCCATTAAATTTCATTTTTTGCCAAAAATGACCATGATCCGACATCAAATACCCGAGTTATGAGCATTCAAAGATGACCATGTAATATTTTCAGCATTAACAAAAAAATAAGATTTTTGGAGCTTCATAACTTGCATATCTCGGCCAAAATAAGTCCGATCTTTGAGTGGTATACCTTTTTAGACTCGTTAAGATCAGAATTATAGATTGCCATTTAAAAATGGCCATGCCAGCAAATTTCATTTTTTGCCAAAAATGACCATGATCCGACATCAAATACCCGAGTTATGAGCATTCAAAGATGACCATGTAATATTTTCAGCATTAACAAAAAAATAAGATTTTTGGAGCTTCATAACTTGCATATCTCGGCCAAAATAAGTCCGATCTTTGAGTGGTATACCTTTTTAGACTCGTTAAGATCAGAATTATAGATTGCCATTTAAAAATGGCCATGCCAGCAAATTTCATTTTTTGCCAAAAATGACCATGATCCGACATCAAATACCCGAGTTATGAGCATTCAAAGATGACCATGTAATATTTTCAGCATTAACAAAAAAATAAGATTTTTGGAGCTTCATAACTTGCATATCTCGGCCAAAATAAGTCCGATCTTTGAGTGGTATACCTTTTTAGACTCGTTAAGATCAGAATTATAGATTGCCATTTAAAAATGGCCATGCCAGCAAATTTCATTTTTTGCCAAAAATGACCATGATCCGACATCAAATACCCGAGTTATGAGCATTCAAAGATGACCATGTAATATTTTCAGCATTAACAAAAAAATAAGATTTTTGGAGCTTCATAACTTGCATATCTCGGCCAAAATAAGTCCGATCTTTGAGTGGTATACCTTTTTAGACTCGTTAAGATCAGAATTATAGATTGCCATTTAAAAATGGCCATGCCAGCAAATTTCATTTTTTGCCAAAAATGACCATGATCCGACATCAAATACCCGAGTTATGAGCATTCAAAGATGACCATGTAA
>JAWNPD010000141.1:0-10000 GCA_035045305.1 Drosophila maculinotata | reverse complement strand
AATAATAATAATAATAATAATAATAATAATAATAATAATAATAATAATAATGATAATAATAATAATAATAATAATAATAATAATAATAATAATAATAATAATAATAATAATAATAATAAATAATAATAATAATAATAATAATTAATAATAATAATAATAATAATAATAATAATAATAATAATAATAATAATAATAATAATAATAATAATAATAATAATAATAATAATAATAATAATAATAATAATAATAATAATAATAATAATAATAATAATAATAATAATAATAATAATAATAATAATAATAATAATAATAATAATAATAATAATCAAGTAAGAGTGCTCTAGTCGAGAGTGCCCGACTAGGATATACCCTGATCCATCTGCATTCATACATAGAAACACACACACATATACAAACAAAAGCTGCTGGCTACGCGCGTCATACATTTGCTTTGCTTCTTCTTCTTCCTTTGGCCCCAAACTATGTTACATTGAATCGTTAATAACTTCTTTGTTTATTGTCCGATAAATGTGAGGCTATGTAAAATCCGAAGGTCATACCTCTTAAAATACGTATTTTTCGATTTCTTGGAGATCGGGGAGGGGTATCCAAAAAGTGAAATGCATTTAACCTCTGTATACTATTGGAGAGAATATGTACCAAATTTGGTGACTCTACGTCTTATTGCTTTTAAGCTATACCTTAAAAACACTGTTTTGGAAACTTAATTTATCGATAACTTTTGAAAAGATTGAGATATTGAAAAAAAAATTATAAGTTTGTTTAGAGCCGGCAGTATAGTAATTTAAACTATAATATAAAATTTCTAGCTTTTATGACTTTCAAGTTATGCCCGAAAAACACTTGTCTGAAATCGATATTTATCGATAACTTTTGAACGGGATGAGATATCGAAAAAAAATGATAAACTTGTATTGGCCCGGCACTACGAGAACTTATATTTCAAATATGAAGTCTCTAGCTTTTGTAGTCTCTGAGAAACAGACGTTCATACAGACGGACGGACAGACGGACAGACAGACGGACATGGCTATATCGACTCGGCTATTGATACTGATCAAGAATATATATACTTTATGGGGTCGGAGATGCTTCCTTATGCCTGTTACATACTTTTGCACAAAACCATTATACCCCTTTTTCCCATTTTTAATGGGATCAGGGTATAAAAATAAAAAGGGGTGTTATCCCCCATCAGCATCCACTTTAATTTATAGTGTAGATTACTTTGGCTAACAGCTCGCCTGAGGAGAATACTAAGCTGAAAAACAATTGTATGGGGTACCTTTTTGATGAGATTCGCTATGAATTAAACGGAGTTGAAATCGACCGAACACGGTTTGTTGGTACAACAACAGCCATAAAAAACTACATTTCATTAAACAAGTCTGAAAGTCACATGCTTGGAAATTCTGGCTGGTTCAATGGTTCAAACGGTGGTTATTTTAATTTCTCTATTCCCCTTAAATACTTGCTTGGATTTGCTGAAGACTATAACAAGGTCTTACTAAATTGTAAACATGAACTTATACTACTCATGACTAAAAATATGGGGGATGTATTTCATGCTAAAATTGGTGTTAATGAGCATAAATTAAATATTTCAAATATAACATGGAAAATACCGCATATAACTCTCAGTGATGAAATGAAATTACAAATGTTTAGTCTAACGAGCTGGGATTGTTATCTTAATCCAACACTTGCTGAGGGTACTCATCATGTCTGGAACGTAAAGCTCGCTGCCAATAGAGAACGACCTCGTTTTGCAATAATAGCTTTTGAGCTAAATAATAAATTGATTCAAAATCATTTGAGAAATTTAAAAGTGTACTTGAACTCGGAGACATATCCTTATGATGATATGAACATAAATTTTAACCGTACACGATTTGCCACTTTGTATGATATGTATGCCCGTTGCTATCACCTGGAGAATTTAAAGAAAAAGCACCGATTATTGTTATTGATCTCTCGCATCAGAATAAAACTGTTAAAACAGGTTCAATTGATGTTAGAGTCTCAATTGAACTTGAAAGTGCAAGTGTGAGGAGTACAAAGGTTTATTGTCTGTTAATGCACGATCGTTTAGTTGATTATTCACCATTGACGGGGCTAGTTCAGCGTATCGTTTGAAAACTAATTACCAAGCTAATGGATAATCAAGTGGTTATTGATTTTCAAGGATTCTGTGGAATTAATAAACAATTCATATTAAAAGAAATTGCTGGAGTTTTTAAAATGAACAATTTCAAGATATTCATTACATTGTAGAAGCACCATACGACTTTCTTCGATTATCAAAGGATGTACGAAAAACAAATCTCTGGCTAACCCAAAATCAACACTATCTCTGTTGGAATGATGGGAATGTACACTTTATACAAGTGCGAAATTATATTCGTGATCTTGTTAGAGGCATTCATATAATCACGAAAGGAGATGTAAAGAAAAAGTTTCTTGAGAAATTTTTAAGCACATCAGTTACCAATGTTGAAGAGTTTGGATATCCGCGAATAGATGCATTGAATATAAATTGTTTCTCAGACTGTGGATCCCATATAAATAAAGGTGTATACGCATTGAGAAATTCCCGAGCTGTATCTGATTTTATAGAAAACTTGAATGTAGAATATATTATACACAACTATTTTAAAATCTGTAATTGAAATAAAGTACAAGTCATATTTAAAAATAAAATTATTTATATTTTATTCTATATAAGTTTTATACAATTTTAATTTCCATTCATTTTATATTTAGAGTTTTCTAGGAATACAAAGAGCTTAAATAAATTATTGATTGCACTTAGTGTGGATTTGTTATGTATTCTACAAATAGTAAAATAGTTTAAAAAGTTTGATAAACTTTGATCAAGTTCTAAATCTAGTATGTTTGTAGATAAATAATTGGTTAAAAACTGTATCTTCGCTCTTCCTCGTACAATAACTGTAGTGAAACTATTCAATGGTTTCAATATTTCACCAAGACTTAAATATGATACATCGCCTTCAGACCAATCGAGTCCATCGATATACTGCTTGTTTATCTTTAGAGATTTTTTAGTAACTTCATCCATTATTGTAGGGTGGTTTAAAGAGAAAGAAATTAGGTATGACTGAGCCGCCTTGCATGAATACCAACTCTTTGACAAAAATCTGCCTCTCGTTCCCAAATACATATTGAAAATCAACGAGGACAGATGAGTTTCTATCTACTTTGATCATTTTGCTGGTGATGAATAAAGTGTATTTGTTAAAATGCTGAATATTCTACGCCTTAAATACTATTCCCATCCTAATTATCAACTTAGTTTGAATTGACTTTTCTACCAACATGGACACGTTTGAACTTAGAAAAAAAAGAAATTCTAGAAAAACACAAGATCATGAAATAATATTTGGTTTTGAGTATTATGTAAATCTGCAATTAAAATGAAAGTGTGTATTTTCAACTAGTAGAGAATTTACATCAATGATCTGGATGCAACAACATAAGCGCAATTTCATTGGTTTTGAAAAAGAAGAATGGATTCAATTATTAACATTTAAAGAATAAATACATCTAAGGCTTGAACAGTTTGAGTTCTTGATACCTGATTCAATAATTGATCATCCATTAATTGGTACAGTAAAGTGTCATTTTAAGATTAGAAAAACGGATAAACAATGTATATTGAGATTAAATCAGTATGGTAATGTAATTGAGTTTGACAGTGAGTCATGGAGATCATTCATACGATTATGAATTTTTTAAACATCATTCTTTTGCTGGAACACAATTTTACAAAATCAAATTAGAAATGTATATTATAATTATATTATACCAAAATGTTCAAGGATGGGGAAATATAATATACAACTTTCTGATCTAGAAGCATATTATGAAAATTATGTTAAAATTGATTTGACTCGTTTATGCTTTGAAATTTCAAAAAAGATGGGTCGAGAAATAGAAAGAGATGTAGTTAAGTATAGACAAAAAAGAGAACGAACTCAATATAAGAAGGATCTTAGTAAGCAGATTTAACTCAGTAGTAATTCAGCTATTGAGAAGTTCAGAGCAGTATGGGTCTAATTTCGAAATTTGGTTTTAAAACAAATTTTAAAAAAATTGATGATTTCTTGACTGAGTTTGATGGAGTGATTTTCCCTGAGCACGAGAAATTACTTGAGGAGTATCGTGAATATTTCTTAAAGTACGAGAACTTTCATCTAAGGTCATCAAAATTTGGAGAGCCTTAAACAGCGTGGCCCTGGTCTTTGGATGTAACTACAGAAGGGGTTGATACTTGTGCTTGTCACTTATTTATGACACGCAAAGTAAAACTGGATCGTCTTATAGCACAATACACAATGTTAAGAAAACGAATGAATAAATAAAAAATATTATTATTATTTAAGTTACAACTAATATATATCTATACATGCATTTCATTTATTAATAAATATAAACAATATTATAAAAACAAAAAAGAAGAAAACCAAATTTTTATTTATTTAAAAAATTTACAATATACGTTTTGGCTATTTCCAATTATTTTTTTTTGGGTATCATGGGATTATTTGGCCGCCCACTTTCGAAAAGGTGGAAATCGCCATAACATAATAGCTCTTGATGTATTAAAGGTCAATATTAGCTTTTTTCAGAAACTTTAGAATTGAGTGGCCTTCTTTTATGTTTTCGTGTTTAAAGAATTTGTAGATGTCGTCGTATTTGCTTAGTGTTGGGAAGTCTTTTCGTATCGATATGTATTTTGTGCAATTGAAAATAATGTGAGAAGCGTTATCGATAGTGTTGCAGGTATCACATTTGTTATCATCGTAGATATTCATTTTTGCTAATGTGTATTTATCGAATGCATTTCCACTGAGTAATCTATTTAGTATCTTTATCTCATTTGGTTTAAAATTGGATTTGTGAAACCATGGTTTGTTTAGCGTGCCTGGGAACAGGTCGCAATAGCCTCTGTCTTTTTTGCAGACAAAATCGGAGTAATCCCTTTCCCAGTCTTGTCGGATGCGTCTAAAGATTGCACATGTGGCGTCCTTGATGCTCCACTTGACCGAGGTGAAAGTGCCTTCCAATGGTGCGTTCTTCGCAGCCAGGTCTACTATCGTATTTTGGGAGATGTTCGAGTGGCCTGGAATGTGATGAATTTCTACTGCAAGTATTTGAATGCTTTGGTTTATCTTGTGTTTTATTTTTTCTGCAATATAATTGTTCTGGCAGGGCTTCTTCAGGACTTGTGTACCATTTCGGCTGTCCGTCAGGATTGCTATTCGAGGTATGCCCCTGGATATGGCATGGTCTACTGCTTTGTCTATTCCGAGCAGCTCGGCGGAGAGCGACGAGAGTATTTTGTTGGTAAAAAAGCTATCTGAGTGTCCTGAATTGTCATGGTAAAAGGCTGCACTTGAGTAGATATCAAACCCCTTTCTTGCCAGAATCGCTATCTTCTCTTTTAATAGGATAGCTATACAGGCTGCACTAGCTGTGCTCTTATTTTTAGCTATCCCCTTGAAAAAATCTATATCCGTGGTGATCTTTTTGCAGGTTAGTTGCTGTGGATGGATCCTCTCTACCTGGTCTAGAATATCCGCAAATTCTTTGTATACCCTAAAATAGCTTGTGTTTATCATTTGATTTTGTTCATGACTAGAGGTGATGGTGTCCCAGGCAGGTAAGTTGTAGGCGGCCACTTTAACTAATTCCTTGGCGGTGAGGAGTTTGAATCTGTGCTCTGGCGGAAGCTCGGCCGCTAAATTATATATAATGGGCACTGGAGTGCATTTTATAAGGCCCAGAGCCTTTCTGAGGTATCGGTTCGAGTGAACCCTGACTTTGTTCATGGCTGTTTTGCTCATATTGCTGAAGGAGGAGCATGCGTACTCAACCTTGCCACAGACAAACGCTTTGTGCAGGACCAAACCCAGTTTTGGGTTTACTCCAAAACGGCAGCCGCTGAGGAGCTTGAGGAAAGCACATGAGATGTTGGATTCTGAAATGGCCCGTTCAATGTGGCAGCATGCTGAGTTGTGGGCAGCGATGGTCCTGCCTAGATATACCACTTTGTCCTCATCCTTGATCGGGACATTACCATGTAAAATGTTAAGAGGCTTGCGCTTCGAGCTGAAGTGGATAGTGCATGATTTGTTAGGGTTGAAAGAAAGGTTGATCTTGGCACATTCCTGTTCAAATTCGTCAATTTTTCTGCTGAGTATATCTTTAGCAGTATTGAAGTCTTTGTGGTGTACAAGCAGAAAGAAATCATCTGCATATTGAAATACCAGGCAGTTCGCGTTATTGATCTTGTGAAGCTCGGCAGTGTAGAGATTGAAAAGAGTGGGACTCAGACTACTGCCTTGGCAGACGCCCTTGCCCAACTCTATCCTCTTGTTGCCTTTGATCAGATAACGCTTACTGAGGAAGCCTATTATCCAACCGATTTGGCTGAGATCGAAGCCCATGTGTCGAAGCTTTGCCTCTAGTATTTCTATGTTGACACAGTCGAAAGCCTTCTGAAGGTCAAGGCATGCTGCCACAACCTGCCATCCCTTCCCCTTGAGCAGTTGAATTTTATTGACTAGGTCATTTATGCATATGGAAGTGGACCTGTGTTTGCGGAAAGCGTAGGATCGGTCCGGAAGAAGGTCGTATTCCCCTATCAGTACGTCGAATTTAGTTTTGATCAGCCCCTCTATCGTTTTTAACAGAACGCTAAGGAGACAAATCGGTCTGTGATTTTTTATTAGGGAGGTGTCAACATTTTTTTTGGGAATTGGAATGACTTGGATTTGACGCCAGCCATGCCTGAGCGCCATATGCTGTTAATTAAGTTAAATAGTTCGACTTTTTGGAGTGTGGGTAGACTGAATCATTTTGTATGAAATTCCATCCAACCCTCTAGCCGAGTTGGGGTTCCTATCGCGAATAAATGCAAGAAAGTCGTCAAGGTCAAGGTCTGTTAATGTCGCGTCTGCAGTCTGAGTAGGGGGCGAGGTGGGAATCGCTGAGCTTAGCAGTGTGTCCGGGGTGTTTTGCACCATGTCGAGGAACTCTTCATCCTCTGCCTCCGACCAAGTATTTCCCGTGCGTTTGACTTGCTTATATTTTTTGAGATTTTTTATTTGACTCCACGCGAGGGGTACAGACGAGATATTGTCAACAAACTGCTTGAAGTCGGCCCTCCGGCAATTTTTTATATGGAGCTGCAGTTTCTGATCGGCCGCCTTGGCCAGTCTCGCATCCACTATTTTTTTGGATTTGTAAAATTTTTGCCTACTGGCGTCCCTGATTCGCACCAACCTCGCGATTTCCTGGTTCCACCATTTTTTTTGGGATATAATGGTTATTGCTGGGTATTTTGATTGTATTTGTGTTGGTTAATGAGTCTAAGCTCACATGGAGCGCTTCTAAGTTTGAAAAATTTACAGTGTTAAAATCTCTTGCTATTCTATTGTGGAGAGTTTTTCGTACGGTGGTATTGGAGCAGAAGGAGCCTATTTCTACTGTAATGGGGAAATGGTTGCTGTTGGAGATTCTGTGGTTGAAGGCTGCCCACGAAACTAAGATATTTCTTATGTTGGAGAAGGTAAGGTCTATGGATGAAAATTGCGTGGGGTTGATCGAAAAGGTTGGTGATCCATCGTTGTGGCAGGCAAACCCTGAGTCCAAGGCAGCTTGTTCAACGATGCGCCCCTTATGGTCCGTGCTTAAACTACCCCATGCGGTTGATTTGGCATTTAAAACGCCACCTATGATGGATGGGATGTCTATAGATGCCGCAAGTGCAAAGATATTATTTATTCCCCGCTTTAGTGTTAAGATAGGGGTCGAAGGGTGGGCATAAATACTGAAAATGTTGATATTGTTTTTTAGATTAAGTGTCTGTATGCCTATGCTTTCTAAAATATCTCCCGCTGCTAAAAGTTTGAATTTGATGCTATTGTGTATGTATATGCCGACTCCTCCGTAGCCATCTTGTCTGGGCTTGCAGTAAAAATTAAAATCAGGTATACTGCAGTCGGCGTTATTTTTGACCCAGATTTCGGACAGGATGGCTACATCGATCTTTTTGTCAATAAGGTACATGTTTAGAAGGTGTTTGTTGTTTAAATGGGTCAAGCTTTGGATGTTGAATTGAAGTATCTTCATTAAAGTGTGTTATTTAAGAGGTTTATAGAATGGTTTATGAGTAGAGTATCTATTTCTGCGTTCGCTATGTTGATGAAATCTCTAATTTCAATTATGAATGCTCTTGCCGATGGAATTTCTTCTAGTTTGTTCTTTGGGTCGGACAAGAAGGCTGAAAATTTCGCGTTAAGCGAATTGAGTTTGCTTAGTGCCAATTCGGCTGGGGCGGGTTGGATATTGGGCGTCTTGGGGCATGGTGCGTCCTTGAAGGGATTGGGTGAGGTCCTTTGGTTGGGTCGTGTGTTAAGGGTTGATGACTGTGTTGAGGCTGAGTTGTCTGCGTGGCTAACTTGCTTCTGTTTAACAACGTTGGCGAAAGATGAGAGGTTATGGACAGCTCTGGCCGCCTCAACATGGGTATTTGTAATTCGCGAGGAACGTGGGATAGTCCACCTCGCCTCTGGGTAAGAGTTACGATCGGACAGATCTGGGGGTGTTCTAACAAACAGGGACGGGTATCTATTTTTAACTTCTGATTTTGTGAGGTTTTGTAGTGCCATACATTTGTATATAGCGTACGCTTTTTTTCTAGCCATGCACCCTGAGTAAGTTGCGGCATGCTCCTCCTTGCAGTTGGCGCATTTGGTATCTGAACATTGTATGTCCCTGCTGTGCTCTATGCCACATTTGTGGCATCTGGCACTTCCCTTGCAATGCTGTGCCCGATGACCAAAACGATAGCATCTGAAGCATTGCGTAAAATAAATAAACGGCTGCACTTCAACTCGAGAGAACATAAATTTCACCTCCGCCGGTAAGTCTTGACCCTTGAAAAGGAGCTTAACTCTACCTGTGGGAACCAAAGCCTCCTTGTTAAGACTGTCTTTTTTCAATATCCTTGTGGCCTGAAGAATTGGGATATTTGAGGACAAATTGCAAAGGATCTGCTCATTGCTAAGGTGAGACGGGATGTTGAAAATAATGCCTGTTTTGAAAATGAAATGTCTGGGAATTTGGGGGGCATAGCCATGTTTATTTAAAATATTAAGATTTCCTAGCATGTTGGCGCTCTCCGCTGAACTGCAAGTGACTTTGCAGCGCCCATAGCCAACTCGCTCGACTTCTTCGATCCCGGTAATTTGCAAATTTAGTAGCAGAGACGAAAGGTCAAGACACCTAATCGCTTTTCTTTGAGGGTTATCACTCAACTGGTTAACATATACTACGTAGGGTCCCTTATGGTTCAAATCATATTGTGGCTCGCAGTTTAATTGTTCATTAGTGTTGGTTTGCTCTATTTGGGTTGTGTTAGTCGCTGTTTTGGAACCAGGTTTTGAAAGTTGGTTTATTTCCTTTGGCTCTCCGCTTATTTTATCTTTGTTCCCTTCTTCCGTTATTTTATTCATTTTGAGGACTGCTTTTACAGTCCCAAGTCGATTTTTCCCCTCCTTTTCTGTCTTACTTGCGTCCGTTATTTTGGGAGTGCTAGCACGCGTCTTTGGCGCGGAATGTTGAGAACCGTTGTTTATCGTCGTTTTCTTTGTAGCGTCCTTCGTTAAAGTTGTCGTCGCGTCTTTTCTTTTGGTTGAAGTATTGCAGGCTACTGCCATTGTTGCTCTAGATCTGGTCATGTTCCCGGTTAATCCGCCATGAGATGGAGGGCAGACAGCATGGCTGGTGCTGGGCACTTTGCCCGCCATTCCACCTGTTTTCTCTTCGGTGCAGAAAAATATAAATTAATTTCTTTCCTTTTTTTTTTTATTTTTTTATTTTTTTTCCTGTCTAAATATTTTTCCCTTAATAACGACGTTCACTCTACGGCGGTCAAGAACGAACTGTGTTC
>JAWNPD010000014.1:0-60044 GCA_035045305.1 Drosophila maculinotata | reverse complement strand
TTGCATATTTCGGCAAAAATAAGTCCGATCTTTGAGTGGTATACCTTTTTAGACTCGTTAAGATCAGAATTATAGATTGCCATTTAAAAATGGCCATGCCAGCAAATTTCATTTTTTGCCAAAAATGACCATGATCCGACATCAAATACCCGAGTTATGAGCATTCAAAGATGACCATGTAATATTTTCAGCATTGACAAAAAAATAAGATTTTTGGAGCTTCATAACTTGCATATCTCGGCCAAAATAAGTCCGATCTTTGAGTGGTATACCTTTTTAGACTCGTTAAGATCAGAATTATAGATTGCCATTTAAAAATGGCCATGCCAGCAAATTTCATTTTTTGCCAAAAATGACCATGATCCGACATCAAATACCCGAGTTATGAGCATTCAAAAATGACCATGTAATATTTTCAGCATTGACAAAAAAATAAGATTTTTGGAGCTTCATAACTTGCATATTTTGGCCAAAATAAGTCCGATCTTTGAGTGGTATACCTTTTTAGACTCGTTAAGATCAGAATTATAGATTGCCATTTAAAAATGGCCATGCCAGCAAATTTAATTTTTTGCCAAAAATGACCAAGATCCGACATCAAATACCCGAGTTATGAGCATTTAAAGATGACCATGTAATATTTTCAGCATTAACAAAAAAATAAGATTTTTGTAGCTTCATAACTTGCATATCTCGGCCAAAATAAGTCCGATCTTTGAGTGGTATACCTTTTTAGACTCGTTAAGATCAGAATTATAGATTGCCATTTAAAAATGGCCATGCCAGAAAATTTAATTTTTTGCCAAAAATGACCATGATCCGACATCAAATACTTGAGTTATGAGCATTTAAAGATGACCATGTAATATTTTCAGCATTAACAAAAAAATTAGATTTTTGGAGCTTCATAACTTGCATATCTCGGCCAAAATAAGTCCGATCTTTGAGTGGTATACCTTTTTAGACTCGTTAAGATCAGAATTATAGATTGCCATTTAAAAATGGCCATGCCACCAAATTTCATTTTTTGCCAAAAATGACCATGATCCGACATCAAATACTTGAGTTATGAGCATTCAAAGATGACCATGTAATATTTTCAGCATTAACAAAAAAATAAGATTTTTTGAGCTTCATAACTTGCATATCTCGGCCAAAATAAGTCCTATCTTTGAGTGGTATACCTTTTTAGACTCGTTAAGATCAGAATTATAGATTGCCATTTAAAAATGGCCATGCCAGCAAATTTCAGTATTTGCCAAAAATGACCTATCGACATCAAATACCCGAGTTATTAGCATTCAAAAATGACCATGTAATATTTTCAGCATTAACAAAAAAATAAGATTTTTGGAGCTTCATAACTTGCATATCTCGGCCAAAATAAGTCCGATCTTTGAGTGGTATACCTTTTTAGACTCGTTAAGATCAGAATTAAAGATTGCCATTTAAAAATGGCCATGCCAGCAAATTTCATTTTTTGCCAAAAATGACCATGATCCGACATCAAATACCCGAGTTATGAGCATTCAAAGATGACCATGTAATATTTTCAGCATTAACAAAAAAATAAGATTTTTGGAGCTTCATAACTTGCATATCTCGGCCAAAATAAGTCCGATCTTTGAGTGGTATACCTTTTTAGACTCGTTAAGATCAGAATTATAGATTGCCATTTAAAAATGGCCATGCCAGCAAATTTAATTTTTTGCCAAAAATGACCATGATCCGACATCAAATACCCGAGTTATGAGCATTCAAAGATGACCATGTAATATTTTCAGCATTAACAAAAAAATAAGATTTTTGGAGCTTCATAACTTGCATAACTCGGCCAAAATAAGTCCGATCTTTGAGTGGTATACCTTTTTAGACTCGTTAAGATCAGAATTATAGATTGCCATTTAAAAATGGCCATGCCTGAAAATTTAATTTTTTGCCAAAAATGACCATGATCCGACATCAAATACTTGAGTTATGAGCATTCAAAGATGACCATGTAATATTTTCAGCATTAACGAAAAAATTAGATTTTTGGAGCTTCATAACTTGCATATCTCGGCCTAAATAAGTCCGATCTTTGAGTGGTATACCTTTTTAGACTCGTTAAGATCAGAATTATAGATTGCCATTTAAAAATGGCCATGCCAGCTAATTTCATTTTTTGCCAAAAATGACCATGATCCGACATCAAATACCCGAGCTATGAGCATTCAAAAATGACCATGTAATATTTTCAGCATTAACAAAAAAATAAGATTTTTGGAGCTTCATAACTTGCATATCTCGGCCAAAATAAGTCCGATCTTTGAGTGGTATACCTTTTTAGGCTCGTTAAGGTCAGAATTATAGATTGCCATTTAAAAATGGCCATGCCAGAAAATTTAATTATTTGCCAAAAATGACCATGATCCGACATCAAATACCCGAGTTATGAGCATTTATAGATGACATCAAATACTTGAGTTATGAGCATTCAAAGATGACCATGTAATATTTTCAGCATTAACAAAAAAATAAGATTTTTGGAGCTTCATAACTTGCATATCTCGGCCAAAATAAGTCCGATCTTTGAGTGGTATACCTTTTTAGACTCGTTAAGATCAGAATTATAGATTGCCATTTAAAAATGGCCATGCCAGCAAATTTCATTTTTTGCCAAAAATGACCATGATCCGACATCAAATACCCGAGTTATGAGCATTCAAAGATGACCATGTAATATTTTCAGCATTAACAAAAAAATAAGATTTTTGGAGCTTCATAACTTGCATATCTCGGCCAAAATAAGTCCGATCTTTGAGTGGTATACCTTTTTAGGCTCGTTAAGATCAGAATTATAGATTGCCATTTAAAAATGGCCATGCCAGCAAATTTCATTTTTTGCCAAAAAATGACCATGATCCGACATCAAATACCCGAGTTATGAGCATTCAAAGATGACCATGTAATATTTTCAGCATTAACAAAAAAATAAGATTTTTGGAGCTTCATAACTTGCATATCTCGGCCAAAATAAGTCCGATCTTTGAGTGGTATACCTTTTTAGACTCGTTAAGATCAGAATTATAGATTGCCATTTAAAAATGGCCATGCCAGAAAATTTAATTTTTTGCCAAAAATGACCATGATCCGACATCAAATACCCGAGTTATGAGCATTTAAAGATGACCATGTAATATTTTCAGCATTAACAAAAAAATAAGATTTTTGGAGCTTCATAACTTGCATATCTCGGCCAAAATAAGTCCGATCTTTGAGTGGTATACCTTTTTAGACTCGTTAAGATCAGAATTATAGATTGCCATTTAAAAATGGCCATGCCAGCTTATTTCATTTTTTGCCAAAAATGACTATGATCCGACATCAAATACCCGAGTTATGAGCATTCAAAAATGACCACGTAATATTTTCAGCATTGACAAAAAAAAAGATTTTTGGAGCTTCATAACTTGCATATCTCGGCCAAAATAAGTCCGATCTTTGAGTGGTATACATTTTTAGACTCGTTAAGATCAGAATTATAGATTGCCATTTAAAAATGGCCATGCCAGAAAATTCAATTTTTTGCCAAAAATGACCATGATCCGACATCAAATACCCGAGTTATGAGCATTCAAAGATGACCATGTAATATTTTCAGCATTAACAAAAAAATAAGATTTTTGGAGCTTCATAACTTGCATATCTCGGCCAAAATAAGTCCGATCTTTTAGTGGTATACCTTTTTAGACTCGTTAAGATCAGAATTATAGATTGCCATTTAAAAATGGCCATGCCAGCAAATTTCAGTTTTTGCCAAAAATGACCATGATCCGACATCAAATACCCGAGTTATTAGCATTCAAAAATGACCATGTAATATTTTCAGCATTAACAAAAAAATAAGATTTTTGGAGCTTCATAACTTGCATATCTCGGCCAAAATAAGTCCGATCTTTGAGTGGTATACCTTTTTAGACTCGTTAAGATCAGAATTATAGATTGCCATTTAAAAATGGCCATGCCAGAAAATTTAATTTTTTGCCAAAAATGACCATGATCCGACATCAAATACTTGAGTTATGAGCATTCAAAGATGACCATGTAATATTTTCAGCATTAACAAAAAAATAAGATTTTTGGAGCTTCATAACTTGCATATCTCGGCCAAAATAAGTCCGATCTTTGAGTGGTATACCTTTTTAGGCTCGTTAAGATCAGAATTATAGATTGCCATTTAAAAATGGCCATGCCAGCAAATTTAATTTTTTGCCAAAAATGACCATGATCCGACATCAAATACCCGAGTTATGAGCATTCAAAGATGACCATGTAATATTTTCAGCATTAACAAAAAAATAAGATTTTTAGAGCTTCATAACTTGCATATCTCGGCCAAAATAAGTCCGATCTTTGAGTGGTATACCTTTTTAGGCTCGTTAAGATCAGAATTATAGATTGCCATTTAAAAATGGCCATGCCAGCAAATTTCATTTTTTGCCAAAAATGACCATGATCCGACATCAAATACCCGAGTTATGAGCATTCAAAGATGACCATGTAATATTTTCAGCATTAACAAAAAAATAAGATTTTTGGAGCTTCATAACTTGCATATCTCGGCCAAAATAAGTCCGATCTTTGAGTGGTATACCTTTTTAGACTCTTTAAGATCAGAATTATAGATTGCCATTTAAAAATGGCCATGCCAGAAAATTTAATTTTTTGCCAAAAATGACCATGATCCGACATCAAATACCCGAGTTATGAGCATTTAAAGATGACCATGTAATATTTTCAGCATTAACAAAAAAATAAGATTTTTGGAGCTTCATAACTTGCATATCTCGGCCAAAATAAGTCCGATCTTTGAGTGGTATACCTTTTTAGACTCGTTAAGATCAGAATTATAGATTGCCATTTAAAAATGGCCATGCCAGAAAATTCAATTTTTTGCCAAAAATGACCATGATCCGACATCAAATACCCGAGTTATGAGCATTCAAAGATGACCATGTAATATTTTCAGCATTAACAAAAAAATAAGATTTTTGGAGCTTCATAACTTGCATATCTCGGCCAAAATAAGTCCGATCTTTGAGTGGTATACCTTTTTAGACTCGTTAAGATCAGAATTATAGATTGCCATTTAAAAATGGCCATGCCAGAAAATTTAATTTTTTGCCAAAAATGACCATGATCCGACATCAAATACCCGAGTTATGAGCATTCAAAGATGACCATGTAATATTTTCAGCATTAACAAAAAAATAAGATTTTTGGAGCTTCATAACTTGCATATCTCGGCCAAAATAAGTCCGATCTTTGAGTGGTATACCTTTTTAGACTCGTTAAGATCAGAATTATAGATTGCCATTTAAAAATGGCCATGCCAGAAAATTTAATTTTTTGCCAAAAATGACCATGATCCGACATCAAATACCCGAGTTATGAGCATTCAAAGATGACCATGTAATATTTTCAGCATTAACAAAAAAATAAGATTTTTGGAGCTTCATAACTTGCATATCTCGGCCAAAATAAGTCCGATCTTTGAGTGGTATACCTTTTTAGACTCGTTAAGATCAGAATTATAGATTGCCATTTAAAAATGGCCATGCCAGCAAATTTAATTTTTTGCCAAAAATGACCATGATCCGACATCAAATACCCGAGTTATGAGCATTCAAAAATGACCATGTAATATTTTCAGCATTAACAAAAAAATAAGATTTTTGGAGCTTCATAACTTGCATATCTCGGCCTAAATAAGTCCGATCTTTGAGTGGTATACCTTTTTAGACTCGTTAAGATCAGAATTATAGATTGCCATTTAAAAATGGCCATGCCAGCAAATTTCATTTTTTGCCAAAAATGACCATGATCCGACATCAAATACCCGAGTTATTAGCATTCAAAAATGACCATGTAATATTTTCAGCATTAACAAAAAAATAAGATTTTTAGAGCTTCATAACTTGCATATCTCGGCCAAAATAAGTCCGATCTTTGAGTGGTATACCTTTTTAGACTCGTTAAGATCAGAATTATAGATTGCCATTTAAAAATGGCCATGCCAGCAAATTTCATTTTTTGCCAAAAATGACCATGATCCGACATCAAATACCCGAGTTATGAGCATTCAAAGATGACCATGTAATATTTTCAGCATTAACAAAAAAATAAGATTTTTGGAGCTTCATAACTTGCATATCTCGGCCAAAATAAGTCCGATCTTTGAGTGGTATACCTTTTTAGACTCGTTAAGATCAGAATTATAGATTGCCATTTAAAAATGGCCATGCCAGAAAATTTAATTTTTTGCCAAAAATGACCATGATCCGACATCAAATACCCGAGTTATGAGCATTCAAAGATGACCATGTAATATTTTCAGCATTAACAAAAAAATAAGATTTTTGGAGCTTCATAACTTGCATATCTCGGCCAAAATAAGTCCGATCTTTGAGTGGTATACCTTTTTAGACTCGTTAAGATCAGAATTATAGATTGCCATTTAAAAATGGCCATGCCAGAAAATTTAATTTTTTGCCAAAAATGACCATGATCCGACATCAAATACTTGAGTTATGAGCATTCAAAGATGACCATGTAATATTTTCAGCATTAACAAAAAAATAAGATTTTTGGAGCTTCATAACTTGCATATCTCGGCCAAAATAAGTCCGATCTTTGAGTGGTATACCTTTTTAGACTCGTTAAGATCAGAATTATAGATTGCCATTTAAAAATGGCCATGCCAGAAAATTTAATTTTTTGCCAAAAATGACCATGATCCGACATCAAATACTTGAGTTATGAGCATTCAAAGATGACCATGTAATATTTTCAGCATTAACAAAAAAATTAGATTTTTGGAGCTTCATAACTTGCATATCTCGGCCAAAATAAGTCCGATCTTTGAGTGGTATACCTTTTTAGGCTCGTTAAGATCAGAATTATAGATTGCCATTTAAAAATGGCCATGCCAGCAAATTTCATTTTTTGCCAAAAATGACCATGATCCGACATCAAATACCCGAGTTATGAGCATTCAAAGATAACCATGTAATATTTTCAGCATTAACAAAAAAATAAGATTTTTGGAGCTTCATAACTTGCATATCTCGGCCAAAATAAGTCCGATCTTTGAGTGGTATACCTTTTTAGACTCGTTAAGATCAGAATTATAGATTGCCATTTAAAAATGGCCATGCCAGCAAATTTAATTTTTTGCCAAAAATGACCATGATCCGACATCAAATACCCGAGTTATGAGCATTCAAAGATGACCATGTAATATTTTCAGCATTAACAAAAAAATAAGATTTTTGGAGCTTCATAACTTGCATATCTCGGCCAAAATAAGTCCGATCTTTGAGTGGTATACCTTTTTAGACTCGTTAAGATCAGAATTATAGATTGCCATTTAAAAATGGCCATGCCAGCAAATTTCATTTTTTGCCAAAAATGACCATGATCCGACATCAAATACCCGAGTTATGAGCATTCAAAGATGACCATGTAATATTTTCAGCATTAACAAAAAAATAAGATTTTTGGAGCTTCATAACTTGCATATCTCGGCCAAAATAAGTCCGATCTTTGAGTGGTATACCTTTTTAGACTCGTTAAGATCAGAATTATAGATTGCCATTTAAAAATGGCCATGCCAGCAAATTTCATTTTTTGCCAAAAATGACCATGATCCGACATCAAATACCCGAGTTATGAGCATTCAAAGATGACCATGTAATATTTTCAGCATTAACAAAAAAATAAGATTTTTGGAGCTTCATAACTTGCATATCTCGGCCAAAATAAGTCCGATCTTTGAGTGGTATACCTTTTTAGACTCGTTAAGATCAGAATTATAGATTGCCATTTAAAAATGGCCATGCCAGCAAATTTCATTTTTTGCCAAAAATGACCATGATCCGACATCAAATACCCGAGTTATGAGCATTCAAAGATGACCATGTAATATTTTCAGCATTAACAAAAAAATAAGATTTTTGGAGCTTCATAACTTGCATATCTCGGCCAAAATAAGTCCGATCTTTGAGTGGTATACCTTTTTAGACTCGTTAAGATCAGAATTATAGATTGCCATTTAAAAATGGCCATGCCAGCAAATTTCATTTTTTGCCAAAAATGACCATGATCCGACATCAAATACCCGAGTTATGAGCATTCAAAGATGACCATGTAATATTTTCAGCATTAACAAAAAAATAAGATTTTTGGAGCTTCATAACTTGCATATCTCGGCCAAAATAAGTCCGATCTTTGAGTGGTATACCTTTTTAGACTCGTTAAGATCAGAATTATAGATTGCCATTTAAAAATGGCCATGCCAGAAAATTTAATTTTTTGCCAAAAATGACCATGATCCGACATCAAATACCCGAGTTATGAGCATTCAAAGATGACCATGTAATATTTTCAGCATTAACAAAAAAATAAGATTTTTGGAGCTTCATAACTTGCATATCTCGGCCAAAATAAGTCCGATCTTTGAGTGGTATACCTTTTTAGACTCGTTAAGATCAGAATTATAGATTGCCATTTAAAAATGGCCATGCCAGCAAATTTCATTTTTTGCCAAAAATGACCATGATCCGACATCAAATACCCGAGTTATGAGCATTCAAAGATGACCATGTAATATTTTCAGCATTAACAAAAAAATAAGATTTTTGGAGCTTCATAACTTGCATATCTCGGCCAAAATAAGTCCGATCTTTGAGTGGTATACCTTTTTAGACTCGTTAAGATCAGAATTATAGATTGCCATTTAAAAATGGCCATGCCAGCAAATTTCATTTTTTGCCAAAAATGACCATGATCCGACATCAAATACCCGAGTTATGAGCATTCAAAGATGACCATGTAATATTTTCAGCATTAACAAAAAAATAAGATTTTTGGAGCTTCATAACTTGCATATCTCGGCCAAAATAAGTCCGATCTTTGAGTGGTATACCTTTTTAGACTCGTTAAGATCAGAATTATAGATTGCCATTTAAAAATGGCCATGCCAGCAAATTTAATTTTTTGCCAAAAATGACCATGATCCGACATCAAATACCCGAGTTATGAGCATTCAAAGATGACCATGTAATATTTTCAGCATTAACAAAAAAATAAGATTTTTGGAGCTTCATAACTTGCATATCTCGGCCAAAATAAGTCCGATCTTTGAGTGGTATACCTTTTTAGACTCGTTAAGATCAGAATTATAGATTGCCATTTAAAAATGGCCATGCCAGCAAATTTCATTTTTTGCCAAAAATGACCATGATCCGACATCAAATACCCGAGTTATGAGCATTCAAAGATGACCATGTAATATTTTCAGCATTAACAAAAAAATAAGATTTTTGGAGCTTCATAACTTGCATATCTCGGCCAAAATAAGTCCGATCTTTGAGTGGTATACCTTTTTAGACTCGTTAAGATCAGAATTATAGATTGCCATTTAAAAATGGCCATGCCAGAAAATTTAATTTTTTGCCAAAAATGACCATGATCCGACATCAAATACCCGAGTTATGAGCATTCAAAGATGACCATGTAATATTTTCAGCATTAACAAAAAAATAAGATTTTTGGAGCTTCATAACTTGCATATCTCGGCCAAAATAAGTCCGATCTTTGAGTGGTATACCTTTTTAGACTCGTTAAGATCAGAATTATAGATTGCCATTTAAAAATGGCCATGCCAGAAAATTTAATTTTTTGCCAAAAATGACCATGATCCGACATCAAATACCCGAGTTATGAGCATTTTAGATGACATCAATATTGAGTTATGAGCATTCAAAGATGACCATGTAATATTTTCAGCATTAACAAAAAAATAAGATTTTTGGAGCTTCATAACTTGCATATCTCGGCCAAAATAAGTCCGATCTTTGAGTGGTATACCTTTTTAGACTCGTTAAGATCAGAATTATAGATTGCCATTTAAAAATGGCCATGCCAGCAAATTTAATTTTTTGCCAAAAATGACCATGATCCGACATCAAATACCCGAGTTATGAGCATTCAAAGATGACCATGTAATATTTTCAGCATTAACAAAAAAATAAGATTTTTGGAGCTTCATAACTTGCATATCTCGGCCAAAATAAGTCCGATCTTTGAGTGGTATACCTTTTTAGACTCGTTAAGATCAGAATTATAGATTGCCATTTAAAAATGGCCATGCCAGCAAATTTCATTTTTTGCCAAAAATGACCATGATCCGACATCAAATACCCGAGTTATGAGCATTCAAAGATGACCATGTAATATTTTCAGCATTAACAAAAAAATAAGATTTTTGGAGCTTCATAACTTGCATATCTCGGCCAAAATAAGTCCGATCTTTGAGTGGTATACCTTTTTAGACTCGTTAAGATCAGAATTATAGATTGCCATTTAAAAATGGCCATGCCAGCAAATTTCATTTTTTGCCAAAAATGACCATGATCCGACATCAAATACCCGAGTTATGAGCATTCAAAGATGACCATGTAATATTTTCAGCATTAACAAAAAAATAAGATTTTTGGAGCTTCATAACTTGCATATCTCGGCCAAAATAAGTCCGATCTTTGAGTGGTATACCTTTTTAGACTCGTTAAGATCAGAATTATAGATTGCCATTTAAAAATGGCCATGCCAGCAAATTTAATTTTTTGCCAAAAATGACCATGATCCGACATCAAATACCCGAGTTATGAGCATTCAAAGATGACCATGTAATATTTTCAGCATTAACAAAAAAATAAGATTTTTGGAGCTTCATAACTTGCATATCTCGGCCAAAATAAGTCCGATCTTTGAGTGGTATACCTTTTTAGACTCGTTAAGATCAGAATTATAGATTGCCATTTAAAAATGGCCATGCCAGCAAATTTAATTTTTTGCCAAAAATGACCATGATCCGACATCAAATACCCGAGTTATGAGCATTTAGATTATGAGCATTCAAAGATGACCATGTAATATTTTCAGCATTAACAAAAAAATAAGATTTTTGGAGCTTCATAACTTGCATATCTCGGCCAAAATAAGTCCGATCTTTGAGTGGTATACCTTTTTAGACTCGTTAAGATCAGAATTATAGATTGCCATTTAAAAATGGCCATGCCAGAAAATTTAATTTTTTGCCAAAAATGACCATGATCCGACATCAAATACCCGAGTTATGAGCATTCAAAGATGACCATGTAATATTTTCAGCATTAACAAAAAAATTAGATTTTTGGAGCTTCATAACTTGCATATCTCGGCCAAAATAAGTCCGATCTTTGAGTGGTATACCTTTTTAGGCTCGTTAAGATCAGAATTATAGATTGCCATTTAAAAATGGCCATGCCAGCAAATTTCATTTTTTGCCAAAAATGACCATGATCCGACATCAAATACCCGAGTTATGAGCATTCAAAGATGACCATGTAATATTTTCAGCATTAACAAAAAAATAAGATTTTTGGAGCTTCATAACTTGCATATCTCGGCCAAAATAAGTCCGATCTTTGAGTGGTATACCTTTTTAGACTCGTTAAGATCAGAATTATAGATTGCCATTTAAAAATGGCCATGCCAGCAAATTTCATTTTTTGCCAAAAATGACCATGATCCGACATCAAATACCCGAGTTATGAGCATTCAAAGATGACCATGTAATATTTTCAGCATTAACAAAAAAATAAGATTTTTGGAGCTTCATAACTTGCATATCTCGGCCAAAATAAGTCCGATCTTTGAGTGGTATACCTTTTTAGACTCGTTAAGATCAGAATTATAGATTGCCATTTAAAAATGGCCATGCCAGCAAATTTCATTTTTTGCCAAAAATGACCATGATCCGACATCAAATACCCGAGTTATGAGCATTCAAAGATGACCATGTAATATTTTCAGCATTAACAAAAAAATAAGATTTTTGGAGCTTCATAACTTGCATATCTCGGCCAAAATAAGTCCGATCTTTGAGTGGTATACCTTTTTAGACTCGTTAAGATCAGAATTATAGATTGCCATTTAAAAATGGCCATGCCAGCAAATTTCATTTTTTGCCAAAAATGACCATGATCCGACATCAAATACCCGAGTTATGAGCATTCAAAGATGACCATGTAATATTTTCAGCATTAACAAAAAAATAAGATTTTTGGAGCTTCATAACTTGCATATCTCGGCCAAAATAAGTCCGATCTTTGAGTGGTATACCTTTTTAGACTCGTTAAGATCAGAATTATAGATTGCCATTTAAAAATGGCCATGCCAGCAAATTTCATTTTTTGCCAAAAATGACCATGATCCGACATCAAATACCCGAGTTATGAGCATTCAAAGATGACCATGTAATATTTTCAGCATTAACAAAAAAATAAGATTTTTGGAGCTTCATAACTTGCATATCTCGGCCAAAATAAGTCCGATCTTTGAGTGGTATACCTTTTTAGACTCGTTAAGATCAGAATTATAGATTGCCATTTAAAAATGGCCATGCCAGCAAATTTCATTTTTTGCCAAAAATGACCATGATCCGACATCAAATACCCGAGTTATGAGCATTCAAAGATGACCATGTAATATTTTCAGCATTAACAAAAAAATAAGATTTTTGGAGCTTCATAACTTGCATATCTCGGCCAAAATAAGTCCGATCTTTGAGTGGTATACCTTTTTAGACTCGTTAAGATCAGAATTATAGATTGCCATTTAAAAATGGCCATGCCAGCAAATTTCATTTTTTGCCAAAAATGACCATGATCCGACATCAAATACCCGAGTTATGAGCATTCAAAGATGACCATGTAATATTTTCAGCATTAACAAAAAAATTAAGATTTTTGGAGCTTCATAACTTGCATATCTCGGCCAAAATAAGTCCGATCTTTGAGTGGTATACCTTTTTAGACTCGTTAAGATCAGAATTATAGATTGCCATTTAAAAATGGCCATGCCAGCAAATTTCATTTTTTGCCAAAAATGACCATGATCCGACATCAAATACCCGAGTTATGAGCATTCAAAGATGACCATGTAATATTTTCAGCATTAACAAAAAAATAAGATTTTTGGAGCTTCATAACTTGCATATCTCGGCCAAAATAAGTCCGATCTTTGAGTGGTATACCTTTTTAGACTCGTTAAGATCAGAATTATAGATTGCCATTTAAAAATGGCCATGCCAGCAAATTTAATTTTTTGCCAAAAATGACCATGATCCGACATCAAATACCCGAGTTATGAGCATTCAAAGATGACCATGTAATATTTTCAGCATTAACAAAAAAATAAGATTTTTGGAGCTTCATAACTTGCATATCTCGGCCAAAATAAGTCCGATCTTTGAGTGGTATACCTTTTTAGACTCGTTAAGATCAGAATTATAGATTGCCATTTAAAAATGGCCATGCCAGCAAATTTCATTTTTTGCCAAAAATGACCATGATCCGACATCAAATACCCGAGTTATGAGCATTCAAAGATGACCATGTAATATTTTCAGCATTAACAAAAAAATAAGATTTTTGGAGCTTCATAACTTGCATATCTCGGCCAAAATAAGTCCGATCTTTGAGTGGTATACCTTTTTAGACTCGTTAAGATCAGAATTATAGATTGCCATTTAAAAATGGCCATGCCAGCAAATTTAATTTTTTGCCAAAAATGACCATGATCCGACATCAAATACCCGAGTTATGAGCATTCAAAGATGACCATGTAATATTTTCAGCATTAACAAAAAAATAAGATTTTTGGAGCTTCATAACTTGCATATCTCGGCCAAAATAAGTCCGATCTTTGAGTGGTATACCTTTTTAGACTCGTTAAGATCAGAATTATAGATTGCCATTTAAAAATGGCCATGCCAGCAAATTTCATTTTTTGCCAAAAATGACCATGATCCGACATCAAATACCCGAGTTATGAGCATTCAAAGATGACCATGTAATATTTTCAGCATTAACAAAAAAATAAGATTTTTGGAGCTTCATAACTTGCATATCTCGGCCAAAATAAGTCCGATCTTTGAGTGGTATACCTTTTTAGACTCGTTAAGATCAGAATTATAGATTGCCATTTAAAAATGGCCATGCCAGCAAATTTCATTTTTTGCCAAAAATGACCATGATCCGACATCAAATACCCGAGTTATGAGCATTCAAAGATGACCATGTAATATTTTCAGCATTAACAAAAAAATAAGATTTTTGGAGCTTCATAACTTGCATATCTCGGCCAAAATAAGTCCGATCTTTGAGTGGTATACCTTTTTAGACTCGTTAAGATCAGAATTATAGATTGCCATTTAAAAATGGCCATGCCAGCAAATTTCATTTTTTGCCAAAAATGACCATGATCCGACATCAAATACCCGAGTTATGAGCATTCAAAGATGACCATGTAATATTTTCAGCATTAACAAAAAAATAAGATTTTTGGAGCTTCATAACTTGCATATCTCGGCCAAAATAAGTCCGATCTTTGAGTGGTATACCTTTTTAGACTCGTTAAGATCAGAATTATAGATTGCCATTTAAAAATGGCCATGCCAGCAAATTTCATTTTTTGCCAAAAATGACCATGATCCGACATCAAATACCCGAGTTATGAGCATTCAAAGATGACCATGTAATATTTTCAGCATTAACAAAAAAATAAGATTTTTGGAGCTTCATAACTTGCATATCTCGGCCAAAATAAGTCCGATCTTTGAGTGGTATACCTTTTTAGACTCGTTAAGATCAGAATTATAGATTGCCATTTAAAAATGGCCATGCCAGCAAATTTCATTTTTTGCCAAAAATGACCATGATCCGACATCAAATACCCGAGTTATGAGCATTCAAAAATGACCATGTAATATTTTCAGCATTAACAAAAAAATAAGATTTTTGGAGCTTCATAACTTGCATATCTCGGCCAAAATAAGTCCGATCTTTGAGTGGTATACCTTTTTAGACTCGTTAAGATCAGAATTATAGATTGCCATTTAAAAATGGCCATGCCAGCAAATTTCATTTTTTGCCAAAAATGACCATGATCCGACATCAAATACCCGAGTTATGAGCATTCAAAGATGACCATGTAATATTTTCAGCATTAACAAAAAAATAAGATTTTTGGAGCTTCATAACTTGCATATCTCGGCCAAAATAAGTCCGATCTTTGAGTGGTATACCTTTTTAGACTCGTTAAGATCAGAATTATAGATTGCCATTTAAAAATGGCCATGCCAGCTAATTTCATTTTTTGCCAAAAATGACCATGATCCGACATCAAATACCCGAGTTATGAGCATTCAAAGATGACCATGTAATATTTTCAGCATTAACAAAAAAATAAGATTTTTGGAGCTTCATAACTTGCATATCTCTGCCAAAATAAGTCCGATCTTTGAGTGGTATACCTTTTTAGACTCGTTAAGATCAGAATTATAGATTGCCATTTAAAAATGGCCATGCCAGCAAATTTCATTTTTTGCCAAAAATGACCATGATCCGACATCAAATACCCGAGTTATGAGCATTCAAAGATGACCATGTAATATTTTCAGCATTAACAAAAAAATAAGATTTTTGGAGCTTCATAACTTGCATATCTCGGCCAAAATAAGTCCGATCTTTGAGTGGTATACCTTTTTAGACTCGTTAAGATCAGAATTATAGATTGCCATTTAAAAATGGCCATGCCAGCAAATTTCATTTTTTGCCAAAAATGACCATGATCCGACATCAAATACCCGAGTTATGAGCATTCAAAGATGACCATGTAATATTTTCAGCATTAACAAAAAAATAAGATTTTTGGAGCTTCATAACTTGCATATCTCGGCCAAAATAAGTCCGATCTTTGAGTGGTATACCTTTTTAGACTCGTTAAGATCAGAATTATAGATTGCCATTTAAAAATGGCCATGCCAGCAAATTTCATTTTTTGCCAAAAATGACCATGATCCGACATCAAATACCCGAGTTATGAGCATTCAAAAATGACCATGTAATATTTTCAGCATTAACAAAAAAATAAGATTTTTGGAGCTTCATAACTTGCATATCTCGGCCAAAATAAGTCCGATCTTTGAGTGGTATACCTTTTTAGACTCGTTAAGATCAGAATTATAGATTGCCATTTAAAAATGGCCATGCCAGCAAATTTCATTTTTTGCCAAAAATGACCATGATCCGACATCAAATACCCGAGTTATGAGCATTCAAAGATGACCATGTAATATTTTCAGCATTAACAAAAAAATAAGATTTTTGGAGCTTCATAACTTGCATATCTCGGCCAAAATAAGTCCGATCTTTGAGTGGTATACCTTTTTAGACTCGTTAAGATCAGAATTATAGATTGCCATTTAAAAATGGCCATGCCAGCAAATTTAATTTTTTGCCAAAAATGACCATGATCCGACATCAAATACCCGAGTTATGAGCATTCAAAGATGACCATGTAATATTTTCAGCATTAACAAAAAAATAAGATTTTTGGAGCTTCATAACTTGCATATCTCGGCCAAAATAAGTCCGATCTTTGAGTGGTATACCTTTTTAGACTCGTTAAGATCAGAATTATAGATTGCCATTTAAAAATGGCCATGCCAGCAAATTTAATTTTTTGCCAAAAATGACCATGATCCGACATCAAATACCCGAGTTATGAGCATTCAAAGATGACCATGTAATATTTTCAGCATTAACAAAAAAATAAGATTTTTGGAGCTTCATAACTTGCATATCTCGGCCAAAATAAGTCCGATCTTTGAGTGGTATACCTTTTTAGACTCGTTAAGATCAGAATTATAGATTGCCATTTAAAAATGGCCATGCCAGCAAATTTAATTTTTTGCCAAAAATGACCATGATCCGACATCAAATACCCGAGTTATGAGCATTCAAAGATGACCATGTAATATTTTCAGCATTAACAAAAAAATAAGATTTTTGGAGCTTCATAACTTGCATATCTCGGCCAAAATAAGTCCGATCTTTGAGTGGTATACCTTTTTAGACTCGTTAAGATCAGAATTATAGATTGCCATTTAAAAATGGCCATGCCAGAAAATTTAATTTTTTGCCAAAAATGACCATGATCCGACATCAAATACCCGAGTTATGAGCATTTAAATGAATGAGTATGAGCATTCAAAGATGACCATGTAATATTTTCAGCATTAACAAAAAAATAAGATTTTTGGAGCTTCATAACTTGCATATCTCGGCCAAAATAAGTCCGATCTTTGAGTGGTATACCTTTTTAGACTCGTTAAGATCAGAATTATAGATTGCCATTTAAAAATGGCCATGCCAGCAAATTTAATTTTTTGCCAAAAATGACCATGATCCGACATCAAATACCCGAGTTATGAGCATTCAAAGATGACCATGTAATATTTTCAGCATTAACAAAAAAATAAGATTTTTGGAGCTTCATAACTTGCATATCTCGGCCAAAATAAGTCCGATCTTTGAGTGGTATACCTTTTTAGACTCGTTAAGATCAGAATTATAGATTGCCATTTAAAAATGGCCATGCCAGCAAATTTCATTTTTTGCCAAAAATGACCATGATCCGACATCAAATACCCGAGTTATGAGCATTCAAAGATGACCATGTAATATTTTCAGCATTAACAAAAAAATAAGATTTTTGGAGCTTCATAACTTGCATATCTCGGCCAAAATAAGTCCGATCTTTGAGTGGTATACCTTTTTAGACTCGTTAAGATCAGAATTATAGATTGCCATTTAAAAATGGCCATGCCAGCTAATTTCATTTTTTGCCAAAAATGACCATGATCCGACATCAAATACCCGAGTTATGAGCATTCAAAGATGACCATGTAATATTTTCAGCATTAACAAAAAAATAAGATTTTTGGAGCTTCATAACTTGCATATCTCGGCCAAAATAAGTCCGATCTTTGAGTGGTATACCTTTTTAGACTCGTTAAGATCAGAATTATAGATTGCCATTTAAAAATGGCCATGCCAGCAAATTTCATTTTTTGCCAAAAATGACCATGATCCGACATCAAATACCCGAGTTATGAGCATTCAAAGATGACCATGTAATATTTTCAGCATTAACAAAAAAATAAGATTTTTGGAGCTTCATAACTTGCATATCTCGGCCAAAATAAGTCCGATCTTTGAGTGGTATACCTTTTTAGACTCGTTAAGATCAGAATTATAGATTGCCATTTAAAAATGGCCATGCCAGCAAATTTCATTTTTTGCCAAAAATGACCATGATCCGACATCAAATACCCGAGTTATGAGCATTCAAAGATGACCATGTAATATTTTCAGCATTAACAAAAAAATAAGATTTTTGGAGCTTCATAACTTGCATATCTCGGCCAAAATAAGTCCGATCTTTGAGTGGTATACCTTTTTAGACTCGTTAAGATCAGAATTATAGATTGCCATTTAAAAATGGCCATGCCAGCAAATTTCATTTTTTGCCAAAAATGACCATGATCCGACATCAAATACCCGAGTTATGAGCATTCAAAGATGACCATGTAATATTTTCAGCATTAACAAAAAAATAAGATTTTTGGAGCTTCATAACTTGCATATCTCGGCCAAAATAAGTCCGATCTTTGAGTGGTATACCTTTTTAGACTCGTTAAGATCAGAATTATAGATTGCCATTTAAAAATGGCCATGCCAGCAAATTTCATTTTTTGCCAAAAATGACCATGATCCGACATCAAATACCCGAGTTATGAGCATTCAAAGATGACCATGTAATATTTTCAGCATTAACAAAAAAATAAGATTTTTGGAGCTTCATAACTTGCATATCTCGGCCAAAATAAGTCCGATCTTTGAGTGGTATACCTTTTTAGACTCGTTAAGATCAGAATTATAGATTGCCATTTAAAAATGGCCATGCCAGCAAATTTCATTTTTTGCCAAAAATGACCATGATCCGACATCAAATACCCGAGTTATGAGCATTCAAAGATGACCATGTAATATTTTCAGCATTAACAAAAAAATAAGATTTTTGGAGCTTCATAACTTGCATATCTCGGCCAAAATAAGTCCGATCTTTGAGTGGTATACCTTTTTAGACTCGTTAAGATCAGAATTATAGATTGCCATTTAAAAATGGCCATGCCAGCAAATTTCATTTTTTGCCAAAAATGACCATGATCCGACATCAAATACCCGAGTTATGAGCATTCAAAGATGACCATGTAATATTTTCAGCATTAACAAAAAAATAAGATTTTTGGAGCTTCATAACTTGCATATCTCGGCCAAAATAAGTCCGATCTTTGAGTGGTATACCTTTTTAGACTCGTTAAGATCAGAATTATAGATTGCCATTTAAAAATGGCCATGCCAGCAAATTTCATTTTTTGCCAAAAATGACCATGATCCGACATCAAATACCCGAGTTATGAGCATTCAAAGATGACCATGTAATATTTTCAGCATTAACAAAAAAATAAGATTTTTGGAGCTTCATAACTTGCATATCTCGGCCAAAATAAGTCCGATCTTTGAGTGGTATACCTTTTTAGACTCGTTAAGATCAGAATTATAGATTGCCATTTAAAAATGGCCATGCCAGCAAATTTAATTTTTTGCCAAAAATGACCATGATCCGACATCAAATACCCGAGTTATGAGCATTCAAAGATGACCATGTAATATTTTCAGCATTAACAAAAAAATAAGATTTTTGGAGCTTCATAACTTGCATATCTCGGCCAAAATAAGTCCGATCTTTGAGTGGTATACCTTTTTAGACTCGTTAAGATCAGAATTATAGATTGCCATTTAAAAATGGCCATGCCAGCAAATTTCATTTTTTGCCAAAAATGACCATGATCCGACATCAAATACCCGAGTTATGAGCATTCAAAGATGACCATGTAATATTTTCAGCATTAACAAAAAAATAAGATTTTTGGAGCTTCATAACTTGCATATCTCGGCCAAAATAAGTCCGATCTTTGAGTGGTATACCTTTTTAGACTCGTTAAGATCAGAATTATAGATTGCCATTTAAAAATGGCCATGCCAGCAAATTTCATTTTTTGCCAAAAATGACCATGATCCGACATCAAATACCCGAGTTATGAGCATTCAAAGATGACCATGTAATATTTTCAGCATTAACAAAAAAATAAGATTTTTGGAGCTTCATAACTTGCATATCTCGGCCAAAATAAGTCCGATCTTTGAGTGGTATACCTTTTTAGACTCGTTAAGATCAGAATTATAGATTGCCATTTAAAAATGGCCATGCCAGCAAATTTCATTTTTTGCCAAAAATGACCATGATCCGACATCAAATACCCGAGTTATGAGCATTCAAAGATGACCATGTAATATTTTCAGCATTAACAAAAAAATAAGATTTTTGGAGCTTCATAACTTGCATATCTCGGCCAAAATAAGTCCGATCTTTGAGTGGTATACCTTTTTAGACTCGTTAAGATCAGAATTATAGATTGCCATTTAAAAATGGCCATGCCAGCAAATTTCATTTTTTGCCAAAAATGACCATGATCCGACATCAAATACCCGAGTTATGAGCATTCAAAGATGACCATGTAATATTTTCAGCATTAACAAAAAAATAAGATTTTTGGAGCTTCATAACTTGCATATCTCGGCCAAAATAAGTCCGATCTTTGAGTGGTATACCTTTTTAGACTCGTTAAGATCAGAATTATAGATTGCCATTTAAAAATGGCCATGCCAGCAAATTTCATTTTTTGCCAAAAATGACCATGATCCGACATCAAATACCCGAGTTATGAGCATTCAAAGATGACCATGTAATATTTTCAGCATTAACAAAAAAATAAGATTTTTGGAGCTTCATAACTTGCATATCTCGGCCAAAATAAGTCCGATCTTTGAGTGGTATACCTTTTTAGACTCGTTAAGATCAGAATTATAGATTGCCATTTAAAAATGGCCATGCCAGCAAATTTAATTTTTTGCCAAAAATGACCATGATCCGACATCAAATACCCGAGTTATGAGCATTCAAAGATGACCATGTAATATTTTCAGCATTAACAAAAAAATAAGATTTTTGGAGCTTCATAACTTGCATATCTCGGCCAAAATAAGTCCGATCTTTGAGTGGTATACCTTTTTAGACTCGTTAAGATCAGAATTATAGATTGCCATTTAAAAATGGCCATGCCAGCAAATTTCATTTTTTGCCAAAAATGACCATGATCCGACATCAAATACCCGAGTTATGAGCATTCAAAGATGACCATGTAATATTTTCAGCATTAACAAAAAAATAAGATTTTTGGAGCTTCATAACTTGCATATCTCGGCCAAAATAAGTCCGATCTTTGAGTGGTATACCTTTTTAGACTCGTTAAGATCAGAATTATAGATTGCCATTTAAAAATGGCCATGCCAGCAAATTTCATTTTTTGCCAAAAATGACCATGATCCGACATCAAATACCCGAGTTATGAGCATTCAAAGATGACCATGTAATATTTTCAGCATTAACAAAAAAATAAGATTTTTGGAGCTTCATAACTTGCATATCTCGGCCAAAATAAGTCCGATCTTTGAGTGGTATACCTTTTTAGACTCGTTAAGATCAGAATTATAGATTGCCATTTAAAAATGGCCATGCCAGCAAATTTCATTTTTTGCCAAAAATGACCATGATCCGACATCAAATACCCGAGTTATGAGCATTCAAAAATGACCATGTAATATTTTCAGCATTAACAAAAAAATAAGATTTTTGGAGCTTCATAACTTGCATATCTCGGCCAAAATAAGTCCGATCTTTGAGTGGTATACCTTTTTAGACTCGTTAAGATCAGAATTATAGATTGCCATTTAAAAATGGCCATGCCAGCAAATTTCATTTTTTGCCAAAAATGACCATGATCCGACATCAAATACCCGAGTTATGAGCATTCAAAGATGACCATGTAATATTTTCAGCATTAACAAAAAAATAAGATTTTTGGAGCTTCATAACTTGCATATCTCGGCCAAAATAAGTCCGATCTTTGAGTGGTATACCTTTTTAGACTCGTTAAGATCAGAATTATAGATTGCCATTTAAAAATGGCCATGCCAGAAAATTTAATTTTTTGCCAAAAATGACCATGATCCGACATCAAATACCCGAGTTATGAGCATTTAAAGATGACCATGTAATATTTTCAGCATTAACAAAAAAATAAGATTTTTGGAGCTTCATAACTTGCATATCTCGGCCAAAATAAGTCCGATCTTTGAGTGGTATACCTTTTTAGACTCGTTAAGATCAGAATTATAGATTGCCATTTAAAAATGGCCATGCCAGAAAATTTAATTTTTTGCCAAAAATGACCATGATCCGACATCAAATACTTGAGTTATGAGCATTCAAAGATGACCATGTAATATTTTCAGCATTAACAAAAAAATTAGATTTTTGGAGCTTCATAACTTGCATATCTCGGCCAAAATAAGTCCGATCTTTGAGTGGTATACCTTTTTAGACTCGTTAAGATCAGAATTATAGATTGCCATTTAAAAATGGCCATGCCAGAAAATTTAATTTTTTGCCAAAAATGACCATGATCCGACATCAAATACTTGAGTTATGAGCATTCAAAGATGACCATGTAATATTTTCAGCATTAACAAAAAAATTAGATTTTTGGAGCTTCATAACTTGCATATCTCGGCCAAAATAAGTCCGATCTTTGAGTGGTATACCTTTTTAGACTCGTTAAGATCAGAATTATAGATTGCCATTTAAAAATGGCCATGCCAGCAAATTTCATTTTTTGCCAAAAATGACCATGATCCGACATCAAATACCCGAGTTATGAGCATTCAAAGATGACCATGTAATATTTTCAGCATTAACAAAAAAATTAGATTTTTGGAGCTTCATAACTTGCATATCTCGGCCAAAATAAGTCCGATCTTTGAGTGGTATACCTTTTTAGGCTCGTTAAGATCAGAATTATAGATTGCCATTTAAAAATGGCCATGCCAGCAAATTTCATTTTTTGCCAAAAATGACTATGATCCGACATCAAATACCCGAGTTATGAGCATTCAAAGATGACCATGTAATATTTTCAGCATTAACAAAAAAATAAGATTTTTGGAGCTTCATAACTTGCATATCTCGGCCAAAATAAGTCCGATCTTTGAGTGGTATACCTTTTTAGACTCGTTAAGATCAGAATTATAGATTGCCATTTAAAAATGGCCATGCCAGAAATTTTAATTTTTTGCCAAAAATGACCATGATCCGACATCAAATACCCGAGTTATGAGCATTCAAAGATGACCATGTAATATTTTCAGCATTAACAAAAAAATAAGATTTTTGGAGCTTCATAACTTGCATATCTCGGCCAAAATAAGTCCGATCTTTGAGTGGTATACCTTTTTAGACTCGTTAAGATCAGAATTATAGATTGCCATTTAAAAATGGCCATGCCAGCTAATTTCATTTTTTGCCAAAAATGACTATGATCCGACATCAAATACCCGAGTTATGAGCATTCAAAAATGACCATGTAATATTTTCAGCATTAACAAAAAAATAAGATTTTTGGAGCTTCATAACTTGCATATCTCGGCCAAAATAAGTCCGATCTTTGAGTGGTATACCTTTTTAGACTCGTTAAGATCAGAATTATAGATTGCCATTTAAAAATGGCCATGCCAGCAAATTTCATTTTTTGCCAAAAATGACCATGATCCGACATCAAATACCCGAGTTATGAGCATTCAAAGATGACCATGTAATATTTTCAGCATTAACAAAAAAATAAGATTTTTGGAGCTTCATAACTTGCATATCTCGGCCAAAATAAGTCCGATCTTTGAGTGGTATACCTTTTTAGACTCGTTAAGATCAGAATTATAGATTGCCATTTAAAAATGGCCATGCCAGCAAATTTAATTTTTTGCCAAAAATGACCATGATCCGACATCAAATACCCGAGTTATGAGCATTCAAAGATGACCATGTAATATTTTCAGCATTAACAAAAAAATAAGATTTTTGGAGCTTCATAACTTGCATATCTCGGCCAAAATAAGTCCGATCTTTGAGTGGTATACCTTTTTAGACTCGTTAAGATCAGAATTATAGATTGCCATTTAAAAATGGCCATGCCAGCAAATTTCATTTTTTGCCAAAAATGACCATGATCCGACATCAAATACCCGAGTTATGAGCATTCAAAGATGACCATGTAATATTTTCAGCATTAACAAAAAAATAAGATTTTTGGAGCTTCATAACTTGCATATCTCGGCCAAAATAAGTCCGATCTTTGAGTGGTATACCTTTTTAGACTCGTTAAGATCAGAATTATAGATTGCCATTTAAAAATGGCCATGCCAGCAAATTTCATTTTTTGCCAAAAATGACCATGATCCGACATCAAATACCCGAGTTATGAGCATTCAAAGATGACCATGTAATATTTTCAGCATTAACAAAAAAATAAGATTTTTGGAGCTTCATAACTTGCATATCTCGGCCAAAATAAGTCCGATCTTTGAGTGGTATACCTTTTTAGACTCGTTAAGATCAGAATTATAGATTGCCATTTAAAAATGGCCATGCCAGCAAATTTCATTTTTTGCCAAAAATGACCATGATCCGACATCAAATACCCGAGTTATGAGCATTCAAAGATGACCATGTAATATTTTCAGCATTAACAAAAAAATAAGATTTTTGGAGCTTCATAACTTGCATATCTCGGCCAAAATAAGTCCGATCTTTGAGTGGTATACCTTTTTAGACTCGTTAAGATCAGAATTATAGATTGCCATTTAAAAATGGCCATGCCAGCAAATTTCATTTTTTGCCAAAAATGACCATGATCCGACATCAAATACCCGAGTTATGAGCATTCAAAGATGACCATGTAATATTTTCAGCATTAACAAAAAAATAAGATTTTTGGAGCTTCATAACTTGCATATCTCGGCCAAAATAAGTCCGATCTTTGAGTGGTATACCTTTTTAGACTCGTTAAGATCAGAATTATAGATTGCCATTTAAAAATGGCCATGCCAGAAAATTTAATTTTTTGCCAAAAATGACCATGATCCGACATCAAATACCCGAGTTATGAGCATTCAAAGATGACCATGTAATATTTTCAGCATTAACAAAAAAATAAGATTTTTGGAGCTTCATAACTTGCATATCTCGGCCAAAATAAGTCCGATCTTTGAGTGGTATACCTTTTTAGACTCGTTAAGATCAGAATTATAGATTGCCATTTAAAAATGGCCATGCCAGAAAATTTAATTTTTTGCCAAAAATGACCATGATCCGACATCAAATACCCGAGTTATGAGCATTTAGATGAATCAAATATTGAGTTATGAGCATTCAAAGATGACCATGTAATATTTTCAGCATTAACAAAAAAATAAGATTTTTGGAGCTTCATAACTTGCATATCTCGGCCAAAATAAGTCCGATCTTTGAGTGGTATACCTTTTTAGACTCGTTAAGATCAGAATTATAGATTGCCATTTAAAAATGGCCATGCCAGAAAATTTCATTTTTTGCCAAAAATGACCATGATCCGACATCAAATACCCGAGTTATGAGCATTCAAAGATGACCATGTAATATTTTCAGCATTAACAAAAAAATAAGATTTTTGGAGCTTCATAACTTGCATATCTCGGCCAAAATAAGTCCGATCTTTGAGTGGTATACCTTTTTAGACTCGTTAAGATCAGAATTATAGATTGCCATTTAAAAATGGCCATGCCAGAAATTTTATTTTTTGCCAAAAATGACCATGATCCGACATCAAATACCCGAGTTATGAGCATTCAAAGATGACCATGTAATATTTTCAGCATTAACAAAAAAATAAGATTTTTGGAGCTTCATAACTTGCATATCTCGGCCAAAATAAGTCCGATCTTTGAGTGGTATACCTTTTTAGACTCGTTAAGATCAGAATTATAGATTGCCATTTAAAAATGGCCATGCCAGCTAATTTCATTTTTTGCCAAAAATGACCATGATCCGACATCAAATACCCGAGTTATGAGCATTCAAAGATGACCATGTAATATTTTCAGCATTAACAAAAAAATAAGATTTTTGGAGCTTCATAACTTGCATATCTCGGCCAAAATAAGTCCGATCTTTGAGTGGTATACCTTTTTAGACTCGTTAAGATCAGAATTATAGATTGCCATTTAAAAATGGCCATGCCAGCAAATTTCATTTTTTGCCAAAAATGACCATGATCCGACATCAAATACCCGAGTTATGAGCATTCAAAGATGACCATGTAATATTTTCAGCATTAACAAAAAAATAAGATTTTTGGAGCTTCATAACTTGCATATCTCGGCCAAAATAAGTCCGATCTTTGAGTGGTATACCTTTTTAGACTCGTTAAGATCAGAATTATAGATTGCCATTTAAAAATGGCCATGCCAGCAAATTTAATTTTTTGCCAAAAATGACCATGATCCGACATCAAATACCCGAGTTATGAGCATTCAAAGATGACCATGTAATATTTTCAGCATTAACAAAAAAATAAGATTTTTGGAGCTTCATAACTTGCATATCTCGGCCAAAATAAGTCCGATCTTTGAGTGGTATACCTTTTTAGACTCGTTAAGATCAGAATTATAGATTGCCATTTAAAAATGGCCATGCCAGCAAATTTCATTTTTTGCCAAAAATGACCATGATCCGACATCAAATACCCGAGTTATGAGCATTCAAAGATGACCATGTAATATTTTCAGCATTAACAAAAAAATAAGATTTTTGGAGCTTCATAACTTGCATATCTCGGCCAAAATAAGTCCGATCTTTGAGTGGTATACCTTTTTAGACTCGTTAAGATCAGAATTATAGATTGCCATTTAAAAATGGCCATGCCAGCAAATTTAATTTTTTGCCAAAAATGACCATGATCCGACATCAAATACCCGAGTTATGAGCATTCAAAGATGACCATGTAATATTTTCAGCATTAACAAAAAAATAAGATTTTTGGAGCTTCATAACTTGCATATCTCGGCCAAAATAAGTCCGATCTTTGAGTGGTATACCTTTTTAGACTCGTTAAGATCAGAATTATAGATTGCCATTTAAAAATGGCCATGCCAGCAAATTTCATTTTTTGCCAAAAATGACCATGATCCGACATCAAATACCCGAGTTATGAGCATTCAAAAATGACCATGTAATATTTTCAGCATTAACAAAAAAATAAGATTTTTAGAGCTTCATAACTTGCATATCTCGGCCAAAATAAGTCCGATCTTTGAGTGGTATACCTTTTTAGACTCGTTAAGATCAGAATTATAGATTGCCATTTAAAAATGGCCATGCCAGCAAATTTCATTTTTTGCCAAAAATGACCATGATCCGACATCAAATACCCGAGTTATGAGCATTCAAAGATGACCATGTAATATTTTCAGCATTAACAAAAAAATAAGATTTTTGGAGCTTCATAACTTGCATATCTCGGCCAAAATAAGTCCGATCTTTGAGTGGTATACCTTTTTAGACTCGTTAAGATCAGAATTATAGATTGCCATTTAAAAATGGCCATGCCAGAAAATTTAATTTTTTGCCAAAAATGACCATGATCCGACATCAAATACCCGAGTTATGAGCATTTAAAGATGACCATGTAATATTTTCAGCATTAACAAAAAAATAAGATTTTTGGAGCTTCATAACTTGCATATCTCGGCCAAAATAAGTCCGATCTTTGAGTGGTATACCTTTTTAGACTCGTTAAGATCAGAATTATAGATTGCCATTTAAAAATGGCCATGCCAGAAAATTTAATTTTTTGCCAAAAATGACCATGATCCGACATCAAATACTTGAGTTATGAGCATTCAAAGATGACCATGTAATATTTTCAGCATTAACAAAAAAATAAGATTTTTGGAGCTTCATAACTTGCATATCTCGGCCAAAATAAGTCCGATCTTTGAGTGGTATACCTTTTTAGACTCGTTAAGATCAGAATTATAGATTGCCATTTAAAAATGGCCATGCCAGAAAATTTAATTTTTTGCCAAAAATGACCATGATCCGACATCAAATACTTGAGTTATGAGCATTCAAAGATGACCATGTAATATTTTCAGCATTAACAAAAAAATAAGATTTTTGGAGCTTCATAACTTGCATATCTCGGCCAAAATAAGTCCGATCTTTGACTCGTTAAGATCAGAATTATAGATTGCCATTTAAAAATGGCCATGCCAGCAAATTTCATTTTTTGCCAAAAATGACCATGATCCGACATCAAATACCCGAGTTATGAGCATTCAAAGATGACCATGTAATATTTTCAGCATTAACAAAAAAATAAGATTTTTGGAGCTTCATAACTTGCATATCTCGGCCAAAATAAGTCCGATCTTTGAGTGGTATACCTTTTTAGACTCTTTAAGATCAGAATTATAGATTGCCATTTAAAAATGGCCATGCCAGAAAATTTAATTTTTTGCCAAAAATGACCATGATCCGACATCAAATACCCGAGTTATGAGCATTCAAAGATGACCATGTAATATTTTCAGCATTAACAAAAAAATAAGATTTTTGGAGCTTCATAACTTGCATATCTCGGCCAAAATAAGTCCGATCTTTGAGTGGTATACCTTTTTAGACTCGTTAAGATCAGAATTATAGATTGCCATTTAAAAATGGCCATGCCAGAAAATTTAATTTTTTGCCAAAAATGACCATGATCCGACATCAAATACCCGAGTTATGAGCATTTATAGATGACATCAAATACTTGAGTTATGAGCATTCAAAGATGACCATGTAATATTTTCAGCATTAACAAAAAAATAAGATTTTTGGAGCTTCATAACTTGCATATCTCGGCCAAAATAAGTCCGATCTTTGAGTGGTATACCTTTTTAGACTCGTTAAGATCAGAATTATAGATTGCCATTTAAAAATGGCCATGCCAGAAAATTTAATTTTTTGCCAAAAATGACCATGATCCGACATCAAATACCTGAGTTATGAGCATTCAAAGATGACCATGTAATATTTTCAGCATTAACAAAAAAATTAGATTTTTGGAGCTTCATAACTTGCATATCTCGGCCAAAATAAGTCCGATCTTTGAGTGGTATACCTTTTTAGACTCGTTAAGATCAGAATTATAGATTGCCATTTAAAAATGGCCATGCCAGCAAATTTCATTTTTTGCCAAAAATGACCATGATCCGACATCAAATACCCGAGTTATGAGCATTCAAAGATGACCATGTAATATTTTCAGCATTAACAAAAAAATAAGATTTTTGGAGCTTCATAACTTGCATATCTCGGCCAAAATAAGTCCGATCTTTGAGTGGTATACCTTTTTAGACTCGTTAAGATCAGAATTATAGATTGCCATTTAAAAATGGCCATGCCAGCAAATTTCATTTTTTGCCAAAAATGACTATGATCCGACATCAAATACCCGAGTTATGAGCATTCAAAAATGACCATGTAATATTTTCAGCATTAACAAAAAAATAAGATTTTTGGAGCTTCATAACTTGCATATCTCGGCCAAAATAAGTCCGATCTTTGAGTGGTATACCTTTTTAGACTCGTTAAGATCAGAATTATAGATTGCCATTTAAAAATGGCCATGCCAGCAAATTTCATTTTTTGCCAAAAATGACCATGATCCGACATCAAATACCCGAGTTATGAGCATTCAAAGATGACCATGTAATATTTTCAGCATTAACAAAAAAATAAGATTTTTGGAGCTTCATAACTTGCATATCTCGGCCAAAATAAGTCCGATCTTTGAGTGGTATACCTTTTTAGACTCGTTAAGATCAGAATTATAGATTGCCATTTAAAAATGGCCATGCCAGAAAATTTAATTTTTTGCCAAAAATGACCATGATCCGACATCAAATACCCGAGTTATGAGCATTCAAAGATGACCATGTAATATTTTCAGCATTAACAAAAAAATAAGATTTTTGGAGCTTCATAACTTGCATATCTCGGCCAAAATAAGTCCGATCTTTGAGTGGTATACCTTTTTAGACTCGTTAAGATCAGAATTATAGATTGCCATTTAAAAATGGCCATGCCAGCAAATTTCATTTTTTGCCAAAAATGACCATGATCCGACATCAAATACCCGAGTTATGAGCATTCAAAGATGACCATGTAATATTTTCAGCATTAACAAAAAAATAAGATTTTTGGAGCTTCATAACTTGCATATCTCGGCCAAAATAAGTCCGATCTTTGAGTGGTATACCTTTTTAGACTATTTAAGATCAGAATTATAGATTGCCATTTAAAAATGGCCATGCCAGAAATTTTATTTTTTTGCCAAAAATGACCATGATCCGACATCAAATACCCGAGTTATGAGCATTCAAAGATGACCATGTAATATTTTCAGCATTAACAAAAAAATAAGATTTTTGGAGCTTCATAACTTGCATATCTCGGCCAAAATAAGTCCGATCTTTGAGTGGTATACCTTTTTAGACTCGTTAAGATCAGAATTATAGATTGCCATTTAAAAATGGCCATGCCAGCAAATTTCATTTTTTGCCAAAAATGACCATGATCCGACATCAAATACCCGAGTTATGAGCATTCAAAGATGACCATGTAATATTTTCAGCATTAACAAAAAAATAAGATTTTTGGAGCTTCATAACTTGCATATCTCGGCCAAAATAAGTCCGATCTTTGAGTGGTATACCTTTTTAGACTCGTTAAGATCAGAATTATAGATTGCCATTTAAAAATGGCCATGCCAGCAAATTTCATTTTTTGCCAAAAATGACCATGATCCGACATCAAATACCCGAGTTATGAGCATTCAAAGATGACCATGTAATATTTTCAGCATTAACAAAAAAATAAGATTTTTGGAGCTTCATAACTTGCATATCTCGGCCAAAATAAGTCCGATCTTTGAGTGGTATACCTTTTTAGACTCGTTAAGATCAGAATTATAGATTGCCATTTAAAAATGGCCATGCCAGAAAATTTAATTTTTTGCCAAAAATGACCATGATCCGACATCAAATACCCGAGTTATGAGCATTCAAAGATGACCATGTAATATTTTCAGCATTAACAAAAAAATAAGATTTTTGGAGCTTCATAACTTGCATATCTCGGCCAAAATAAGTCCGATCTTTGAGTGGTATACCTTTTTAGACTCGTTAAGATCAGAATTATAGATTGCCATTTAAAAATGGCCATGCCAGCTAATTTCATTTTTTGCCAAAAATGACCATGATCCGACATCAAATACCCGAGTTATGAGCATTCAAAGATGACCATGTAATATTTTCAGCATTAACAAAAAAATAAGATTTTTGGAGCTTCATAACTTGCATATCTCGGCCAAAATAAGTCCGATCTTTGAGTGGTATACCTTTTTAGACTCGTTAAGATCAGAATTATAGATTGCCATTTAAAAATGGCCATGCCAGCAAATTTCATTTTTTGCCAAAAATGACCATGATCCGACATCAAATACCCGAGTTATGAGCATTCAAAGATGACCATGTAATATTTTCAGCATTAACAAAAAAATAAGATTTTTGGAGCTTCATAACTTGCATATCTCGGCCAAAATAAGTCCGATCTTTGAGTGGTATACCTTTTTAGACTCGTTAAGATCAGAATTATAGATTGCCATTTAAAAATGGCCATGCCAGCAAATTTCATTTTTTGCCAAAAATGACCATGATCCGACATCAAATACCCGAGTTATGAGCATTCAAAGATGACCATGTAATATTTTCAGCATTAACAAAAAAATAAGATTTTTGGAGCTTCATAACTTGCATATCTCGGCCAAAATAAGTCCGATCTTTGAGTGGTATACCTTTTTAGACTCGTTAAGATCAGAATTATAGATTGCCATTTAAAAATGGCCATGCCAGCAAATTTCATTTTTTGCCAAAAATGACCATGATCCGACATCAAATACCCGAGTTATGAGCATTCAAAGATGACCATGTAATATTTTCAGCATTAACAAAAAAATAAGATTTTTGGAGCTTCATAACTTGCATATCTCGGCCAAAATAAGTCCGATCTTTGAGTGGTATACCTTTTTAGACTCGTTAAGATCAGAATTATAGATTGCCATTTAAAAATGGCCATGCCAGCAAATTTAATTTTTTGCCAAAAATGACCATGATCCGACATCAAATACCCGAGTTATGAGCATTCAAAGATGACCATGTAATATTTTCAGCATTAACAAAAAAATAAGATTTTTGGAGCTTCATAACTTGCATATCTCGGCCAAAATAAGTCCGATCTTTGAGTGGTATACCTTTTTAGACTCGTTAAGATCAGAATTATAGATTGCCATTTAAAAATGGCCATGCCAGCAAATTTCATTTTTTGCCAAAAATGACCATGATCCGACATCAAATACCCGAGTTATGAGCATTCAAAGATGACCATGTAATATTTTCAGCATTAACAAAAAAATAAGATTTTTGGAGCTTCATAACTTGCATATCTCGGCCAAAATAAGTCCGATCTTTGAGTGGTATACCTTTTTAGACTCGTTAAGATCAGAATTATAGATTGCCATTTAAAAATGGCCATGCCAGCAAATTTCATTTTTTGCCAAAAATGACCATGATCCGACATCAAATACCCGAGTTATGAGCATTCAAAGATGACCATGTAATATTTTCAGCATTAACAAAAAAATAAGATTTTTGGAGCTTCATAACTTGCATATCTCGGCCAAAATAAGTCCGATCTTTGAGTGGTATACCTTTTTAGACTCGTTAAGATCAGAATTATAGATTGCCATTTAAAAATGGCCATGCCAGCAAATTTCATTTTTTGCCAAAAATGACCATGATCCGACATCAAATACCCGAGTTATGAGCATTCAAAGATGACCATGTAATATTTTCAGCATTAACAAAAAAATAAGATTTTTGGAGCTTCATAACTTGCATATCTCGGCCAAAATAAGTCCGATCTTTGAGTGGTATACCTTTTTAGACTCGTTAAGATCAGAATTATAGATTGCCATTTAAAAATGGCCATGCCAGCAAATTTCATTTTTTGCCAAAAATGACCATGATCCGACATCAAATACCCGAGTTATGAGCATTCAAAGATGACCATGTAATATTTTCAGCATTAACAAAAAAATAAGATTTTTGGAGCTTCATAACTTGCATATCTCGGCCAAAATAAGTCCGATCTTTGAGTGGTATACCTTTTTAGACTCGTTAAGATCAGAATTATAGATTGCCATTTAAAAATGGCCATGCCAGCAAATTTAATTTTTTGCCAAAAATGACCATGATCCGACATCAAATACCCGAGTTATGAGCATTCAAAGATGACCATGTAATATTTTCAGCATTAACAAAAAAATAAGATTTTTGGAGCTTCATAACTTGCATATCTCGGCCAAAATAAGTCCGATCTTTGAGTGGTATACCTTTTTAGACTCGTTAAGATCAGAATTATAGATTGCCATTTAAAAATGGCCATGCCAGCAAATTTCATTTTTTGCCAAAAATGACCATGATCCGACATCAAATACCCGAGTTATGAGCATTCAAAGATGACCATGTAATATTTTCAGCATTAACAAAAAAATAAGATTTTTGGAGCTTCATAACTTGCATATCTCGGCCAAAATAAGTCCGATCTTTGAGTGGTATACCTTTTTAGACTCGTTAAGATCAGAATTATAGATTGCCATTTAAAAATGGCCATGCCAGCAAATTTCATTTTTTGCCAAAAATGACCATGATCCGACATCAAATACCCGAGTTATGAGCATTCAAAGATGACCATGTAATATTTTCAGCATTAACAAAAAAATAAGATTTTTGGAGCTTCATAACTTGCATATCTCGGCCAAAATAAGTCCGATCTTTGAGTGGTATACCTTTTTAGACTCGTTAAGATCAGAATTATAGATTGCCATTTAAAAATGGCCATGCCAGCAAATTTCATTTTTTGCCAAAAATGACCATGATCCGACATCAAATACCCGAGTTATGAGCATTCAAAGATGACCATGTAATATTTTCAGCATTAACAAAAAAATAAGATTTTTGGAGCTTCATAACTTGCATATCTCGGCCAAAATAAGTCCGATCTTTGAGTGGTATACCTTTTTAGACTCGTTAAGATCAGAATTATAGATTGCCATTTAAAAATGGCCATGCCAGCAAATTTCATTTTTTGCCAAAAATGACCATGATCCGACATCAAATACCCGAGTTATGAGCATTCAAAGATGACCATGTAATATTTTCAGCATTAACAAAAAAATAAGATTTTTGGAGCTTCATAACTTGCATATCTCGGCCAAAATAAGTCCGATCTTTGAGTGGTATACCTTTTTAGACTCGTTAAGATCAGAATTTTAGATTGCCATTTAAAAATGGCCATGCCAGCAAATTTCATTTTTTGCCAAAAATGACCATGATCCGACATCAAATACCCGAGTTATGAGCATTCAAAGATGACCATGTAATATTTTCAGCATTAACAAAAAAATAAGATTTTTGGAGCTTCATAACTTGCATATCTCGGCCAAAATAAGTCCGATCTTTGAGTGGTATACCTTTTTAGACTCGTTAAGATCAGAATTATAGATTGCCATTTAAAAATGGCCATGCCAGCAAATTTCATTTTTTGCCAAAAATGACCATGATCCGACATCAAATACCCGAGTTATGAGCATTCAAAGATGACCATGTAATATTTTCAGCATTAACAAAAAAATAAGATTTTTGGAGCTTCATAACTTGCATATCTCGGCCAAAATAAGTCCGATCTTTGAGTGGTATACCTTTTTAGACTCGTTAAGATCAGAATTATAGATTGCCATTTAAAAATGGCCATGCCAGCAAATTTAATTTTTTGCCAAAAATGACCATGATCCGACATCAAATACCCGAGTTATGAGCATTCAAAGATGACCATGTAATATTTTCAGCATTAACAAAAAAATAAGATTTTTGGAGCTTCATAACTTGCATATCTCGGCCAAAATAAGTCCGATCTTTGAGTGGTATACCTTTTTAGACTCGTTAAGATCAGAATTATAGATTGCCATTTAAAAATGGCCATGCCAGCAAATTTCATTTTTTGCCAAAAATGACCATGATCCGACATCAAATACCCGAGTTATGAGCATTCAAAGATGACCATGTAATATTTTCAGCATTAACAAAAAAATAAGATTTTTGGAGCTTCATAACTTGCATATCTCGGCCAAAATAAGTCCGATCTTTGAGTGGTATACCTTTTTAGACTCGTTAAGATCAGAATTATAGATTGCCATTTAAAAATGGCCATGCCAGAAAATTTAATTTTTTGCCAAAAATGACCATGATCCGACATCAAATACCCGAGTTATGAGCATTCAAAGATGACCATGTAATATTTTCAGCATTAACAAAAAAATAAGATTTTTGGAGCTTCATAACTTGCATATCTCGGCCAAAATAAGTCCGATCTTTGAGTGGTATACCTTTTTAGACTCGTTAAGATCAGAATTATAGATTGCCATTTAAAAATGGCCATGCCAGCAAATTTAATTTTTTGCCAAAAATGACCATGATCCGACATCAAATACCCGAGTTATGAGCATTCAAAGATGACCATGTAATATTTTCAGCATTAACAAAAAAATTAGATTTTTGGAGCTTCATAACTTGCATATCTCGGCCAAAATAAGTCCGATCTTTGAGTGGTATACCTTTTTAGACTCGTTAAGATCAGAATTATAGATTGCCATTTAAAAATGGCCATGCCAGCAAATTTCATTTTTTGCCAAAAATGACCATGATCCGACATCAAATACCCGAGTTATGAGCATTCAAAGATGACCATGTAATATTTTCAGCATTAACAAAAAAATAAGATTTTTGGAGCTTCATAACTTGCATATCTCGGCCAAAATAAGTCCGATCTTTAAGTGGTATACCTTTTTAGACTCGTTAAGATCAGAATTATAGATTGCCATTTAAAAATGGCCATGCCAGCAAATTTCATTTTTTGCCAAAAATGACCATGATCCGACATCAAATACCCGAGTTATGAGCATTCAAAGATGACCATGTAATATTTTCAGCATTAACAAAAAAATAAGATTTTTGGAGCTTCATAACTTGCATATCTCGGCCAAAATAAGTCCGATCTTTGAGTGGTATACCTTTTTAGACTCGTTAAGATCAGAATTATAGATTGCCATTTAAAAATGGCCATGCCAGAAAATTTAATTTTTTGCCAAAAATGACCATGATCCGACATCAAATACCCGAGTTATGAGCATTCAAAGATGACCATGTAATATTTTCAGCATTAACAAAAAAATAAGATTTTTGGAGCTTCATAACTTGCATATCTCGGCCAAAATAAGTCCGATCTTTGAGTGGTATACCTTTTTAGACTCGTTAAGATCAGAATTATAGATTGCCATTTAAAAATGGCCATGCCAGCAAATTTCATTTTTTGCCAAAAATGACCATGATCCGACATCAAATACCCGAGTTATGAGCATTCAAAGATGACCATGTAATATTTTCAGCATTAACAAAAAAATAAGATTTTTGGAGCTTCATAACTTGCATATCTCGGCCAAAATAAGTCCGATCTTTGAGTGGTATACCTTTTTAGACTCGTTAAGATCAGAATTATAGATTGCCATTTAAAAATGGCCATGCCAGCAAATTTAATTTTTTGCCAAAAATGACCATGATCCGACATCAAATACCCGAGTTATGAGCATTCAAAGATGACCATGTAATATTTTCAGCATTAACAAAAAAATAAGATTTTTGGAGCTTCATAACTTGCATATCTCGGCCAAAATAAGTCCGATCTTTGAGTGGTATACCTTTTTAGACTCGTTAAGATCAGAATTATAGATTGCCATTTAAAAATGGCCATGCCAGCAAATTTCATTTTTTGCCAAAAATGACCATGATCCGACATCAAATACCCGAGTTATGAGCATTCAAAGATGACCATGTAATATTTTCAGCATTAACAAAAAAATAAGATTTTTGGAGCTTCATAACTTGCATATCTCGGCCAAAATAAGTCCGATCTTTGAGTGGTATACCTTTTTAGACTCGTTAAGATCAGAATTATAGATTGCCATTTAAAAATGGCCATGCCAGCAAATTTCATTTTTTGCCAAAAATGACCATGATCCGACATCAAATACCCGAGTTATGAGCATTCAAAGATGACCATGTAATATTTTCAGCATTAACAAAAAAATAAGATTTTTGGAGCTTCATAACTTGCATATCTCGGCCAAAATAAGTCCGATCTTTGAGTGGTATACCTTTTTAGACTCGTTAAGATCAGAATTATAGATTGCCATTTAAAAATGGCCATGCCAGCAAATTTCATTTTTTGCCAAAAATGACCATGATCCGACATCAAATACCCGAGTTATGAGCATTCAAAGATGACCATGTAATATTTTCAGCATTAACAAAAAAATAAGATTTTTGGAGCTTCATAACTTGCATATCTCGGCCAAAATAAGTCCGATCTTTGAGTGGTATACCTTTTTAGACTCGTTAAGATCAGAATTATAGATTGCCATTTAAAAATGGCCATGCCAGCAAATTTAATTTTTTGCCAAAAATGACCATGATCCGACATCAAATACCCGAGTTATGAGCATTCAAAGATGACCATGTAATATTTTCAGCATTAACAAAAAAATAAGATTTTTGGAGCTTCATAACTTGCATATCTCGGCCAAAATAAGTCCGATCTTTGAGTGGTATACCTTTTTAGACTCGTTAAGATCAGAATTATAGATTGCCATTTAAAAATGGCCATGCCAGCAAATTTCATTTTTTGCCAAAAATGACCATGATCCGACATCAAATACCCGAGTTATGAGCATTCAAAGATGACCATGTAATATTTTCAGCATTAACAAAAAAATAAGATTTTTGGAGCTTCATAACTTGCATATCTCGGCCAAAATAAGTCCGATCTTTGAGTGGTATACCTTTTTAGACTCGTTAAGATCAGAATTATAGATTGCCATTTAAAAATGGCCATGCCAGCAAATTTAATTTTTTGCCAAAAATGACCATGATCCGACATCAAATACCCGAGTTATGAGCATTCAAAGATGACCATGTAATATTTTCAGCATTAACAAAAAAATAAGATTTTTGGAGCTTCATAACTTGCATATCTCGGCCAAAATAAGTCCGATCTTTGAGTGGTATACCTTTTTAGACTCGTTAAGATCAGAATTATAGATTGCCATTTAAAAATGGCCATGCCAGCAAATTTCATTTTTTGCCAAAAATGACCATGATCCGACATCAAATACCCGAGTTATGAGCATTCAAAGATGACCATGTAATATTTTCAGCATTAACAAAAAAATAAGATTTTTGGAGCTTCATAACTTGCATATCTCGGCCAAAATAAGTCCGATCTTTGAGTGGTATACCTTTTTAGACTCGTTAAGATCAGAATTATAGATTGCCATTTAAAAATGGCCATGCCAGCAAATTTAATTTTTTGCCAAAAATGACCATGATCCGACATCAAATACCCGAGTTATGAGCATTCAAAGATGACCATGTAATATTTTCAGCATTAACAAAAAAATAAGATTTTTGGAGCTTCATAACTTGCATATCTCGGCCAAAATAAGTCCGATCTTTGAGTGGTATACCTTTTTAGACTCGTTAAGATCAGAATTATAGATTGCCATTTAAAAATGGCCATGCCAGCAAATTTAATTTTTTGCCAAAAATGACCATGATCCGACATCAAATACCCGAGTTATGAGCATTCAAAGATGACCATGTAATATTTTCAGCATTAACAAAAAAATAAGATTTTTGGAGCTTCATAACTTGCATATCTCGGCCAAAATAAGTCCGATCTTTGAGTGGTATACCTTTTTAGACTCGTTAAGATCAGAATTATAGATTGCCATTTAAAAATGGCCATGCCAGCAAATTTCATTTTTTGCCAAAAATGACCATGATCCGACATCAAATACCCGAGTTATGAGCATTCAAAGATGACCATGTAATATTTTCAGCATTAACAAAAAAATAAGATTTTTGGAGCTTCATAACTTGCATATCTCGGCCAAAATAAGTCCGATCTTTGAGTGGTATACCTTTTTAGACTCGTTAAGATCAGAATTATAGATTGCCATTTAAAAATGGCCATGCCAGCAAATTTCATTTTTTGCCAAAAATGACCATGATCCGACATCAAATACCCGAGTTATGAGCATTCAAAGATGACCATGTAATATTTTCAGCATTAACAAAAAAATAAGATTTTTGGAGCTTCATAACTTGCATATCTCGGCCAAAATAAGTCCGATCTTTGAGTGGTATACCTTTTTAGACTCGTTAAGATCAGAATTATAGATTGCCATTTAAAAATGGCCATGCCAGCAAATTTCATTTTTTGCCAAAAATGACCATGATCCGACATCAAATACCCGAGTTATGAGCATTCAAAGATGACCATGTAATATTTTCAGCATTAACAAAAAAATAAGATTTTTGGAGCTTCATAACTTGCATATCTCGGCCAAAATAAGTCCGATCTTTGAGTGGTATACCTTTTTAGACTCGTTAAGATCAGAATTATAGATTGCCATTTAAAAATGGCCATGCCAGCAAATTTCATTTTTTGCCAAAAATGACCATGATCCGACATCAAATACCCGAGTTATGAGCATTCAAAGATGACCATGTAATATTTTCAGCATTAACAAAAAAATAAGATTTTTGGAGCTTCATAACTTGCATATCTCGGCCAAAATAAGTCCGATCTTTGAGTGGTATACCTTTTTAGACTCGTTAAGATCAGAATTATAGATTGCCATTTAAAAATGGCCATGCCAGCAAATTTAATTTTTTGCCAAAAATGACCATGATCCGACATCAAATACCCGAGTTATGAGCATTCAAAGATGACCATGTAATATTTTCAGCATTAACAAAAAAATAAGATTTTTGGAGCTTCATAACTTGCATATCTCGGCCAAAATAAGTCCGATCTTTGAGTGGTATACCTTTTTAGACTCGTTAAGATCAGAATTATAGATTGCCATTTAAAAATGGCCATGCCAGCAAATTTCATTTTTTGCCAAAAATGACCATGATCCGACATCAAATACCCGAGTTATGAGCATTCAAAGATGACCATGTAATATTTTCAGCATTAACAAAAAAATAAGATTTTTGGAGCTTCATAACTTGCATATCTCGGCCAAAATAAGTCCGATCTTTGAGTGGTATACCTTTTTAGACTCGTTAAGATCAGAATTATAGATTGCCATTTAAAAATGGCCATGCCAGCAAATTTCATTTTTTGCCAAAAATGACCATGATCCGACATCAAATACCCGAGTTATGAGCATTCAAAGATGACCATGTAATATTTTCAGCATTAACAAAAAAATAAGATTTTTGGAGCTTCATAACTTGCATATCTCGGCCAAAATAAGTCCGATCTTTGAGTGGTATACCTTTTTAGACTCGTTAAGATCAGAATTATAGATTGCCATTTAAAAATGGCCATGCCAGCAAATTTAATTTTTTGCCAAAAATGACCATGATCCGACATCAAATACCCGAGTTATGAGCATTCAAAGATGACCATGTAATATTTTCAGCATTAACAAAAAAATAAGATTTTTGGAGCTTCATAACTTGCATATCTCGGCCAAAATAAGTCCGATCTTTGAGTGGTATACCTTTTTAGACTCGTTAAGATCAGAATTATAGATTGCCATTTAAAAATGGCCATGCCAGCAAATTTCATTTTTTGCCAAAAATGACCATGATCCGACATCAAATACCCGAGTTATGAGCATTCAAAGATGACCATGTAATATTTTCAGCATTAACAAAAAAATAAGATTTTTGGAGCTTCATAACTTGCATATCTCGGCCAAAATAAGTCCGATCTTTGAGTGGTATACCTTTTTAGACTCGTTAAGATCAGAATTATAGATTGCCATTTAAAAATGGCCATGCCAGCAAATTTAATTTTTTGCCAAAAATGACCATGATCCGACATCAAATACCCGAGTTATGAGCATTCAAAGATGACCATGTAATATTTTCAGCATTAACAAAAAAATAAGATTTTTGGAGCTTCATAACTTGCATATCTCGGCCAAAATAAGTCCGATCTTTGAGTGGTATACCTTTTTAGACTCGTTAAGATCAGAATTATAGATTGCCATTTAAAAATGGCCATGCCAGCAAATTTCATTTTTTGCCAAAAATGACCATGATCCGACATCAAATACCCGAGTTATGAGCATTCAAAGATGACCATGTAATATTTTCAGCATTAACAAAAAAATAAGATTTTTGGAGCTTCATAACTTGCATATCTCGGCCAAAATAAGTCCGATCTTTGAGTGGTATACCTTTTTAGACTCGTTAAGATCAGAATTATAGATTGCCATTTAAAAATGGCCATGCCAGCAAATTTCATTTTTTGCCAAAAATGACCATGATCCGACATCAAATACCCGAGTTATGAGCATTCAAAGATGACCATGTAATATTTTCAGCATTAACAAAAAAATAAGATTTTTGGAGCTTCATAACTTGCATATCTCGGCCAAAATAAGTCCGATCTTTGAGTGGTATACCTTTTTAGACTCGTTAAGATCAGAATTATAGATTGCCATTTAAAAATGGCCATGCCAGCAAATTTCATTTTTTGCCAAAAATGACCATGATCCGACATCAAATACCCGAGTTATGAGCATTCAAAGATGACCATGTAATATTTTCAGCATTAACAAAAAAATAAGATTTTTGGAGCTTCATAACTTGCATATCTCGGCCAAAATAAGTCCGATCTTTGAGTGGTATACCTTTTTAGACTCGTTAAGATCAGAATTATAGATTGCCATTTAAAAATGGCCATGCCAGCAAATTTCATTTTTTGCCAAAAATGACCATGATCCGACATCAAATACCCGAGTTATGAGCATTCAAAGATGACCATGTAATATTTTCAGCATTAACAAAAAAATAAGATTTTTGGAGCTTCATAACTTGCATATCTCGGCCAAAATAAGTCCGATCTTTGAGTGGTATACCTTTTTAGACTCGTTAAGATCAGAATTATAGATTGCCATTTAAAAATGGCCATGCCAGCAAATTTCATTTTTTGCCAAAAATGACCATGATCCGACATCAAATACCCGAGTTATGAGCATTCAAAGATGACCATGTAATATTTTCAGCATTAACAAAAAAATAAGATTTTTGGAGCTTCATAACTTGCATATCTCGGCCAAAATAAGTCCGATCTTTGAGTGGTATACCTTTTTAGACTCGTTAAGATCAGAATTATAGATTGCCATTTAAAAATGGCCATGCCAGCAAATTTCATTTTTTGCCAAAAATGACCATGATCCGACATCAAATACCCGAGTTATGAGCATTCAAAGATGACCATGTAATATTTTCAGCATTAACAAAAAAATAAGATTTTTGGAGCTTCATAACTTGCATATCTCGGCCAAAATAAGTCCGATCTTTGAGTGGTATACCTTTTTAGACTCGTTAAGATCAGAATTATAGATTGCCATTTAAAAATGGCCATGCCAGCAAATTTAATTTTTTGCCAAAAATGACCATGATCCGACATCAAATACCCGAGTTATGAGCATTCAAAGATGACCATGTAATATTTTCAGCATTAACAAAAAAATAAGATTTTTGGAGCTTCATAACTTGCATATCTCGGCCAAAATAAGTCCGATCTTTGAGTGGTATACCTTTTTAGACTCGTTAAGATCAGAATTATAGATTGCCATTTAAAAATGGCCATGCCAGCAAATTTCATTTTTTGCCAAAAATGACCATGATCCGACATCAAATACCCGAGTTATGAGCATTCAAAGATGACCATGTAATATTTTCAGCATTAACAAAAAAATAAGATTTTTGGAGCTTCATAACTTGCATATCTCGGCCAAAATAAGTCCGATCTTTGAGTGGTATACCTTTTTAGACTCGTTAAGATCAGAATTATAGATTGCCATTTAAAAATGGCCATGCCAGCAAATTTCATTTTTTGCCAAAAATGACCATGATCCGACATCAAATACCCGAGTTATGAGCATTCAAAGATGACCATGTAATATTTTCAGCATTAACAAAAAAATAAGATTTTTGGAGCTTCATAACTTGCATATCTCGGCCAAAATAAGTCCGATCTTTGAGTGGTATACCTTTTTAGACTCGTTAAGATCAGAATTATAGATTGCCATTTAAAAATGGCCATGCCAGCAAATTTCATTTTTTGCCAAAAATGACCATGATCCGACATCAAATACCCGAGTTATGAGCATTCAAAGATGACCATGTAATATTTTCAGCATTAACAAAAAAATAAGATTTTTGGAGCTTCATAACTTGCATATCTCGGCCAAAATAAGTCCGATCTTTGAGTGGTATACCTTTTTAGACTCGTTAAGATCAGAATTATAGATTGCCATTTAAAAATGGCCATGCCAGCAAATTTCATTTTTTGCCAAAAATGACCATGATCCGACATCAAATACCCGAGTTATGAGCATTCAAAGATGACCATGTAATATTTTCAGCATTAACAAAAAAATAAGATTTTTGGAGCTTCATAACTTGCATATCTCGGCCAAAATAAGTCCGATCTTTGAGTGGTATACCTTTTTAGACTCGTTAAGATCAGAATTATAGATTGCCATTTAAAAATGGCCATGCCAGCAAATTTAATTTTTTGCCAAAAATGACCATGATCCGACATCAAATACCCGAGTTATGAGCATTCAAAGATGACCATGTAATATTTTCAGCATTAACAAAAAAATAAGATTTTTGGAGCTTCATAACTTGCATATCTCGGCCAAAATAAGTCCGATCTTTGAGTGGTATACCTTTTTAGACTCGTTAAGATCAGAATTATAGATTGCCATTTAAAAATGGCCATGCCAGCAAATTTCATTTTTTGCCAAAAATGACCATGATCCGACATCAAATACCCGAGTTATGAGCATTCAAAGATGACCATGTAATATTTTCAGCATTAACAAAAAAATAAGATTTTTGGAGCTTCATAACTTGCATATCTCGGCCAAAATAAGTCCGATCTTTGAGTGGTATACCTTTTTAGACTCGTTAAGATCAGAATTATAGATTGCCATTTAAAAATGGCCATGCCAGCATATTTCATTTTTTGCCAAAAATGACCATGATCCGACATCAAATACCCGAGTTATGAGCATTCAAAGATGACCATGTAATATTTTCAGCATTAACAAAAAAATAAGATTTTTGGAGCTTCATAACTTGCATATCTCGGCCAAAATAAGTCCGATCTTTGAGTGGTATACCTTTTTAGACTCGTTAAGATCAGAATTATAGATTGCCATTTAAAAATGGCCATGCCAGCAAATTTAATTTTTTGCCAAAAAAGACCATGATCCGACATCAAATACCCGAGTTATGAGCATTCAAAAATGACCATGTAATATTTTCAGCATTAACAAAAAAATAAGATTTTTGGAGCTTCATAACTTGCATATCTCGGCCAAAATAAGTCCGATCTTTGAGTGGTATACCTTTTTAGACTCGTTAAGATCAGAATTATAGATTGCCATTTAAAAATGGCCATGCCAGCAAATTTCATTTTTTGCCAAAAATGACCACGATCCGACATCAAATACCCGAGTTATGAGCATTCAAAGATGACCATGTAATATTTTCAGCATTAACAAAAAAATAAGATTTTTGGAGCTTCATAACTTGCATATCTCGGCCAAAATAAGTCCGATCTTTGAGTGGTATACCTTTTTAGACTCGTTAAGATCAGAATTATAGATTGCCATTTAAAAATGGCCATGCCAGCAAATTTCATTTTTTGCCAAAAATGACCATGATCCGACATCAAATACCCGAGTTATGAGCATTCAAAGATGACCATGTAATATTTTCAGCATTAACAAAAAAAAAATTTTTGGAGCTTCATAACTTGCATATCTCGGCCAAAATAAGTCCGATCTTTGAGTGGTATACCTTTTTAGACTCGTTAAGATCAGAATTATAGATTGCCATTTAAAAATGGCCATGCCAGCAAATTTCATTTTTTGCCAAAAATGACCATGATCCGACATCAAATACCCGAGTTATGAGCATTCAAAAATGACCATGTAATATTTTCAGCATTAACAAAAAAATAAGATTTTTGGAGCTTCATAACTTGCATATCTCGGCCAAAATAAGTCCGATCTTTGAGTGGTATACCTTTTTAGACTCGTTAAGATCAGAATTATAGATTGCCATTTAAAAATGGCCATGCCAGCAAATTTCATTTTTTGCCAAAAATGACCATGATCCGACATCAAATACCCGAGTTATGAGCATTCAAAGATGACCATGTAATATTTTCAGCATTAACAAAAAAATAAGATTTTTGGAGCTTCATAACTTGCATATCTCGGCCAAAATAAGTCCGATCTTTGAGTGGTATACCTTTTTAGACTCGTTAAGATCAGAATTATAGATTGCCATTTAAAAATGGCCATGCCAGCAAATTTAATTTTTTGCCAAAAATGACCATGATCCGACATCAAATACCCGAGTTATGAGCATTCAAAGATGACCATGTAATATTTTCAGCATTAACAAAAAAATAAGATTTTTCGAGCTTCATAACTTGCATATCTCGGCCAAAATAAGTCCGATCTTTGAGTGGTATACCTTTTTAGACTCGTTAAGATCAGAATTATAGATTGCCATTTAAAAATGGCCATGCCAGCAAATTTCATTTTTTGCCAAAAATGACCATGATCCGACATCAAATACCCGAGTTATGAGCATTCAAAGATGACCATGTAATATTTTCAGCATTAACAAAAAATAAGATTTTTGGAGCTTCATAACTTGCATATCTCAGCCAAAATAAGTCCGATCTTTGAGTGGTATACCTTTTTAGACTCGTTAAGATCAGAATTATAGATTGCCATTTAAAAATGGCCATACCAGAAAATTTAATTTTTTGCCAAAAATGACCATGATCCGACATCAAATACCCGAGTTATGAGCATTCAAAGATGACCATGTAATATTTTCAGCATTAACAAAAAAATAAGATTTTTGGAGCTTCATAACTTGCATATCTCGGCCAAAATAAGTCCGATCTTTGAGTGGTATACCTTTTTAGACTCGCTAAGATCAGAATTATAGATTGCCATTTAAAAATGGCCATGCCAGCAAATTTCATTTTTTGCCAAAAATGACCATGATCCGACATCAAATACCCGAGTTATGAGCATTCAAAGATGACCATGTAATATTTTCAGCATTAACAAAAAAATAAGATTTTTGGAGCTTCATAACTTGCATATCTCGGCCAAAATAAGTCCGATCTTTGAGTGGTATACCTTTTTAGACTCGTTAAGATCAGAATTATAGATTGCCATTTAAAAATGGCCATGCCAGCTTATTTCATTTTTTGCCAAAAATGACCATGATCCGACATCAAATACCCGAGTTATGAGCATTCAAAAATGACCATGTAATATTTTCAGCATTAACAAAAAAATAAGATTTTTGGAGCTTCATAACTTGCATATCTCGGCCAAAATAAGTCCGATCTTTGAGTGGTATACCTTTTTAGACTCGTTAAGATCAGAATTATAGATTGCCATTTAAAAATGGCCATGCCAGCAAATTTCATTTTTTGCCAAAAATGACCATGATCCGACATCAAATACCCGAGTTATGAGCATTCAAAGATGACCATGTAATATTTTCAGCATTAACAAAAAAATAAGATTTTTGGAGCTTCATAACTTGCATATCTCGGCCAAAATAAGTCCGATCTTTGAGTGGTATACCTTTTTAGACTCGTTAAGATCAGAATTATAGATTGCCATTTAAAAATGGCCATGCCAGCAAATTTCATTTTTTGCCAAAAATGACCATGATCCGACATCAAATACCCGAGTTATGAGCATTCAAAGATGACCATGTAATATTTTCAGCATTAACAAAAAAATAAGATTTTTTGAGCTTCATAACTTGCATATCTCGGCCAAAATAAGTCCGATCTTTGAGTGGTATACCTTTTTAGACTCGTTAAGATCAGAATTATAGATTGCCATTTAAAAATGGCCATGCCAGCAAATTTCATTTTTTGCCAAAAATGACCATGATTCGACATCAAATACCCGAGTTATGAGCATTCAAAGATGACCATGTAATATTTTCAGCATTAACAAAAAAATAAGATTTTTGGAGCTTCATAACTTGCATATCTCGGCCAAAATAAGTCCGATCTTTGAGTGGTATACCTTTTTAGACTCGTTAAGATCAGAATTATAGATTGCCATTTAAAAATGGCCATGCCAGCAAATTTCATTTTTTGCCAAAAATGACCATGATCCGACATCAAATACCCGAGTTATGAGCATTCAAAGATGACCATGTAATATTTTCAGCATTAACAAAAAAATAAGATTTTTGGAGCTTCATAACTTGCATATCTCGGCCAAAATAAGTCCGATCTTTGAGTGGTATACCTTTTTAGACTCGTTAAGATCAGAATTATAGATTGCCATTTAAAAATGGCCATGCCAGAAAATTTCATTTTTTGCCAAAAATGACCATGATCCGACATCAAATACCCGAGTTATGAGCATTCAAAGATGACCATGTAATATTTTCAGCATTAACAAAAAAATAAGATTTTTTGAGCTTCATAACTTGCATATCTCGGCCAAAATAAGTCCGATCTTTGAGTGGTATACCTTTTTAGACTCGTTAAGATCAGAATTATAGATTGCCATTTAAAAATGGCCATGCCAGCAAATTTAATTTTTTGCCAAAAATGACCATGATCCGACATCAAATACCCGAGTTATGAGCATTCAAAGATGACCATGTAATATTTTCAGCATTAACAAAAAAATAAGATTTTTGGAGCTTCATAACTTGCATATCTCGGCCAAAATAAGTCCGATCTTTGAGTGGTATACCTTTTTAGACTCGTTAAGATCAGAATTATAGATTGCCATTTAAAAATGGCCATGCCAGCAAATTTCATTTTTTGCCAAAAATGACCATGATCCGACATCAAATACCCGAGTTATGAGCATTCAAAGATGACCATGTAATATTTTCAGCATTAACAAAAAAATAAGATTTTTGGAGCTTCATAACTTGCATATCTCGGCCAAAATAAGTCCGATCTTTGAGTGTTATACCTTTTTAGACTCGTTAAGATCAGAATTATAGATTGCCATTTAAAAATGGCCATGCCAGCAAATTTCATTTTTTGCCAAAAATGACCATGATCCGACATCAAATACCCGAGTTATGAGCATTCAAAGATGACCATGTAATATTTTCAGCATTACCAAAAAAATAAGATTTTTGGAGCTTCATAACTTGCATATCTCGGCCAAAATAAGTCCGTTTTAGTGGTATACCTTTTTAGACTCGTTAAGATCAGAATTATAGATTGCCATTTAAAAATGGCCATGCCAGCTTATTTCATTTTTTGCCAAAAATGACCATGATCCGTCATCAAATACCCGAGTTATGAGCATTCAAAGATGACCATGTAATATTTTCAGCATTAACAAAAAAATAAGATTTTTGGAGCTTCATAACTTGCATATCTCGGCCAAAATAAGTCCGATCTTTGAGTGGTATACGTTTTTAGACTCGTTAAGATCAGAATTATAGATTGCCATTTAAAAATGGCCATGCCAGCAAATTTCATTTTTTGCCAAAAATGACCATGATCCGACATCAAATACCCGAGTTATGAGCATTCAAAGATGACCATGTAATATTTTCAGCATTAACAAAAAAATAAGATTTTTGGAGCTTCATAACTTGCATATCTCGGCCAAAATAAGTCCGTTTTGAGTGGTATACCTTTTTAGACTCGTTAAGATCAGAATTATAGATTGCCATTTAAAAATGGCCATGCCAGCATATTTCATTTTTTGCCAAAAATGACCATGATCCGACATCAAATACCCGAGTTATGAGCATTCAAAAATGACCATGTAATATTTTCAGCATTAACAAAAAAATAAGATTTTTGGAGCTTCATAACTTGCATATCTCGGCCAAAATAAGTCCGATCTTTGAGTGGTATACCTTTTTAGACTCGTTAAGATCAGAATTATAGATTGCCATTTAAAAATGGCCATGCCAGCAAATTTAATTTTTTGCCAAAAATGACCATGATCCGACATCAAATACCCGAGTTATGAGCATTCAAAGATGACCATGTAATATTTTCAGCATTAACAAAAAAATAAGATTTTTGGAGCTTCATAACTTGCATATCTCGGCCAAAATAAGTCCGATCTTTGAGTGGTATACCTTTTTAGACTCGTTAAGATCAGAATTATAGATTGCCATTTAAAAATGGCCATGCCAGCAAATTTCATTTTTTGCCAAAAATGACCATGATCCGACATCAAATACCCGAGTTATGAGCATTCAAAGATGACCATGTAATATTTTCAGCATTAACAAAAAAATAAGATTTTTGGAGCTTCATAACTTGCATATCTCGGCCAAAATAAGTCCGATCTTTGAGTGGTATACCTTTTTAGACTCGTTAAGATCAGAATTATAGATTGCCATTTAAAAATGGCCATGCCAGCAAATTTCATTTTTTGCCAAAAATGACCATGATCCGACATCAAATACCCGAGTTATGAGCATTCAAAGATGACCATGTAATATTTTCAGCATTAACAAAAAAATAAGATTTTTGGAGCTTCATAACTTGCATATCTCGGCCAAAATAAGTCCGATCTTTGAGTGGTATACCTTTTTAGACTCGTTAAGATCAGAATTATAGATTGCCATTTAAAAATGGCCATGCCAGCATATTTCATTTTTTGCCAAAAATGACCATGATCCGACATCAAATACCCGAGTTATGAGCATTCAAAAATGACCATGTAATATTTTCAGCATTAACAAAAAAATAAGATTTTTGGAGCTTCATAACTTGCATATCTCGGCCAAAATAAGTCCGATCTTTGAGTGGTATACCTTTTTAGACTCGTTAAGATCAGAATTATAGATTGCCATTTAAAAATGGCCATGCCAGCAAATTTCATTTTTTGCCAAAAATGACCATGATCCGACATCAAATACCCGAGTTATGAGCATTCAAAGATGACCATGTAATATTTTCAGCATTAACAAAAAAATAAGATTTTTGGAGCTTCATAACTTGCATATCTCGGCCAAAATAAGTCCGATCTTTGAGTGGTATACCTTTTTAGACTCGTTAAGATCAGAATTATAGATTGCCATTTAAAAATGGCCATGCCAGCAAATTTCATTTTTTGCCAAAAATGACCATGATCCGACATCAAATACCCGAGTTATGAGCATTCAAAGATGACCATGTAATATTTTCAGCATTACCAAAAAAATAAGATTTTTGGAGCTTCATAACTTGCATATCTCGGCCAAAATAAGTCCGTTAGTGGTATACCCTTTTAGACTCGTTAAGATCAGAATTTTAGATTGCCATTTAAAAATGGCCATGCCAGCTAATTTCATTTTTTGCCAAAAATGACCATGATCCGACATCAAATACCCGAGTTATGAGCATTCAAAGATGACCATGTAATATTTTCAGCATTAACAAAAAAATAAGATTTTTGGAGCTTCATAACTTGCATATCTCGGCCAAAATAAGTCCGATCTTTGAGTGGTATACCTTTTTAGACTCGTTAAGATCAGAATTATAGATTGCCATTTAAAAATGGCCATGCCAGCAAATTTCATTTTTTGCCAAAAATGACCATGATCCGACATCAAATACCCGAGTTATGAGCATTCAAAGATGACCATGTAATATTTTCAGCATTAACAAAAAAATAAGATTTTTGGAGCTTCATAACTTGCATATCTCGGCCAAAATAAGTCCGATCTTTGAGTGGTATACCTTTTTAGACTCGTTAAGATCAGAATTATAGATTGCCATTTAAAAATGGCCATGCCAGCAAATTTCATTTTTTGCCAAAAATGACCATGATCCGACATCAAATACCCGAGTTATGAGCATTCAAAAATGACCATGTAATATTTTCAGCATTAACAAAAAAATAAGATTTTTGGAGCTTCATAACTTGCATATCTCGGCCAAAATAAGTCCGATCTTTGAGTGGTATACCTTTTTAGACTCGTTAAGATCAGAATTATAGATTGCCATTTAAAAATGGCCATGCCAGAAAATTTAATTTTTTGCCAAAAAATGACCATGATCCGACATCAAATACCCGAGTTATGAGCATTCAAAGATGACCATGTAATATTTTCAGCATTAACAAAAAAATAAGATTTTTGGAGCTTCATAACTTGCATATCTCGGCCAAAATAAGTCCGATCTTTGAGTGGTATACCTTTTTAGACTCGTTAAGATCAGAATTATAGATTGCCATTTAAAAATGGCCATGCCAGCAAATTTCATTTTTTGCCAAAAATGACCATGATCCGACATCAAATACCCGAGTTATGAGCATTCAAAGATGACCATGTAATATTTTCAGCATTAACAAAAAAATAAGATTTTTGGAGCTTCATAACTTGCATATCTCGGCCAAAATAAGTCCGATCTTTGAGTGGTATACCTTTTTAGACTCGTTAAGATCAGAATTATAGATTGCCATTTAAAAATGGCCATGCCAGCAAATTTCATTTTTTGCCAAAAATGACCATGATCCGACATCAAATACCCGAGTTATGAGCATTCAAAGATGACCATGTAATATTTTCAGCATTAACAAAAAAATAAGATTTTTGGAGCTTCATAACTTGCATATCTCGGCCAAAATAAGTCCGATCTTTGAGTGGTATACCTTTTTAGACTCGTTAAGATCAGAATTATAGATTGCCATTTAAAAATGGCCATGCCAGCAAATTTCATTTTTTGCCAAAAATGACCATGATCCGACATCAAATACCCGAGTTATGAGCATTCAAAGATGACCATGTAATATTTTCAGCATTAACAAAAAAATAAGATTTTTGGAGCTTCATAACTTGCATATCTCGGCCAAAATAAGTCCGATCTTTGAGTGGTATACCTTTTTAGACTCGTTAAGATCAGAATTATAGATTGCCATTTAAAAATGGCCATGCCAGCAAATTTCATTTTTTGCCAAAAATGACCATGATCCGACATCAAATACCCGAGTTATGAGCATTCAAAGATGACCATGTAATATTTTCAGCATTAACAAAAAAATAAGATTTTTGGAGCTTCATAACTTGCATATCTCGGCCAAAATAAGTCCGATCTTTGAGTGGTATACCTTTTTAGACTCGTTAAGATCAGAATTATAGATTGCCATTTAAAAATGGCCATGCCAGCAAATTTCATTTTTTGCCAAAAATGACCATGATCCGACATCAAATACCCGAGTTATGAGCATTCAAAGATGACCATGTAATATTTTCAGCATTAACAAAAAAATAAGATTTTTGGAGCTTCATAACTTGCATATCTCGGCCAAAATAAGTCCGATCTTTGAGTGGTATACCTTTTTAGACTCGTTAAGATCAGAATTATAGATTGCCATTTAAAAATGGCCATGCCAGCAAATTTCATTTTTTGCCAAAAATGACCATGATCCGACATCAAATACCCGAGTTATGAGCATTCAAAGATGACCATGTAATATTTTCAGCATTAACAAAAAAATAAGATTTTTGGAGCTTCATAACTTGCATATCTCGGCCAAAATAAGTCCGATCTTTGAGTGGTATACCTTTTTAGACTCGTTAAGATCAGAATTATAGATTGCCATTTAAAAATGGCCATGCCAGCAAATTTCATTTTTTGCCAAAAATGACCATGATCCGACATCAAATACCCGAGTTATGAGCATTCAAAGATGACCATGTAATATTTTCAGCATTAACAAAAAAATAAGATTTTTGGAGCTTCATAACTTGCATATCTCGGCCAAAATAAGTCCGATCTTTGAGTGGTATACCTTTTTAGACTCGTTAAGATCAGAATTATAGATTGCCATTTAAAAATGGCCATGCCAGCAAATTTCATTTTTTGCCAAAAATGACCATGATCCGACATCAAATACCCGAGTTATGAGCATTCAAAGATGACCATGTAATATTTTCAGCATTAACAAAAAAATAAGATTTTTGGAGCTTCATAACTTGCATATCTCGGCCAAAATAAGTCCGATCTTTGAGTGGTATACCTTTTTAGACTCGTTAAGATCAGAATTATAGATTGCCATTTAAAAATGGCCATGCCAGCAAATTTCATTTTTTGCCAAAAATGACCATGATCCGACATCAAATACCCGAGTTATGAGCATTCAAAGATGACCATGTAATATTTTCAGCATTAACAAAAAAATAAGATTTTTGGAGCTTCATAACTTGCATATCTCGGCCAAAATAAGTCCGATCTTTGAGTGGTATACCTTTTTAGACTCGTTAAGATCAGAATTATAGATTGCCATTTAAAAATGGCCATGCCAGCAAATTTCATTTTTTGCCAAAAATGACCATGATCCGACATCAAATACCCGAGTTATGAGCATTCAAAGATGACCATGTAATATTTTCAGCATTAACAAAAAAATAAGATTTTTGGAGCTTCATAACTTGCATATCTCGGCCAAAATAAGTCCGATCTTTGAGTGGTATACCTTTTTAGACTCGTTAAGATCAGAATTATAGATTGCCATTTAAAAATGGCCATGCCAGCAAATTTCATTTTTTGCCAAAAATGACCATGATCCGACATCAAATACCCGAGTTATGAGCATTCAAAGATGACCATGTAATATTTTCAGCATTAACAAAAAAATAAGATTTTTGGAGCTTCATAACTTGCATATCTCGGCCAAAATAAGTCCGATCTTTGAGTGGTATACCTTTTTAGACTCGTTAAGATCAGAATTATAGATTGCCATTTAAAAATGGCCATGCCAGCAAATTTCATTTTTTGCCAAAAATGACCATGATCCGACATCAAATACCCGAGTTATGAGCATTCAAAGATGACCATGTAATATTTTCAGCATTAACAAAAAAATAAGATTTTTGGAGCTTCATAACTTGCATATCTCGGCCAAAATAAGTCCGATCTTTGAGTGGTATACCTTTTTAGACTCGTTAAGATCAGAATTATAGATTGCCATTTAAAAATGGCCATGCCAGCAAATTTCATTTTTTGCCAAAAATGACCATGATCCGACATCAAATACCCGAGTTATGAGCATTCAAAGATGACCATGTAATATTTTCAGCATTAACAAAAAAATAAGATTTTTGGAGCTTCATAACTTGCATATCTCGGCCAAAATAAGTCCGATCTTTGAGTGGTATACCTTTTTAGACTCGTTAAGATCAGAATTATAGATTGCCATTTAAAAATGGCCATGCCAGCAAATTTCATTTTTTGCCAAAAATGACCATGATCCGACATCAAATACCCGAGTTATGAGCATTCAAAGATGACCATGTAATATTTTCAGCATTAACAAAAAAATAAGATTTTTGGAGCTTCATAACTTGCATATCTCGGCCAAAATAAGTCCGATCTTTGAGTGGTATACCTTTTTAGACTCGTTAAGATCAGAATTATAGATTGCCATTTAAAAATGGCCATGCCAGCAAATTTCATTTTTTGCCAAAAATGACCATGATCCGACATCAAATACCCGAGTTATGAGCATTCAAAGATGACCATGTAATATTTTCAGCATTAACAAAAAAATAAGATTTTTGGAGCTTCATAACTTGCATATCTCGGCCAAAATAAGTCCGATCTTTGAGTGGTATACCTTTTTAGACTCGTTAAGATCAGAATTATAGATTGCCATTTAAAAATGGCCATGCCAGCAAATTTAATTTTTTGCCAAAAATGACCATGATCCGACATCAAATACCCGAGTTATGAGCATTCAAAGATGACCATGTAATATTTTCAGCATTAACAAAAAAATAAGATTTTTGGAGCTTCATAACTTGCATATCTCGGCCAAAATAAGTCCGATCTTTGAGTGGTATACCTTTTTAGACTCGTTAAGATCAGAATTATAGATTGCCATTTAAAAATGGCCATGCCAGCAAATTTCATTTTTTGCCAAAAATGACCATGATCCGACATCAAATACCCGAGTTATGAGCATTCAAAGATGACCATGTAATATTTTCAGCATTAACAAAAAAATAAGATTTTTGGAGCTTCATAACTTGCATATCTCGGCCAAAATAAGTCCGATCTTTGAGTGGTATACCTTTTTAGACTCGTTAAGATCAGAATTATAGATTGCCATTTAAAAATGGCCATGCCAGCAAATTTCATTTTTTGCCAAAAATGACCATGATCCGACATCAAATACCCGAGTTATGAGCATTCAAAGATGACCATGTAATATTTTCAGCATTAACAAAAAAATAAGATTTTTGGAGCTTCATAACTTGCATATCTCGGCCAAAATAAGTCCGATCTTTGAGTGGTATACCTTTTTAGACTCGTTAAGATCAGAATTATAGATTGCCATTTAAAAATGGCCATGCCAGCAAATTTCATTTTTTGCCAAAAATGACCATGATCCGACATCAAATACCCGAGTTATGAGCATTCAAAGATGACCATGTAATATTTTCAGCATTAACAAAAAAATAAGATTTTTGGAGCTTCATAACTTGCATATCTCGGCCAAAATAAGTCCGATCTTTGAGTGGTATACCTTTTTAGACTCGTTAAGATCAGAATTATAGATTGCCATTTAAAAATGGCCATGCCAGCAAATTTCATTTTTTGCCAAAAATGACCATGATCCGACATCAAATACCCGAGTTATGAGCATTCAAAGATGACCATGTAATATTTTCAGCATTAACAAAAAAATAAGATTTTTGGAGCTTCATAACTTGCATATCTCGGCCAAAATAAGTCCGATCTTTGAGTGGTATACCTTTTTAGACTCGTTAAGATCAGAATTATAGATTGCCATTTAAAAATGGCCATGCCAGCAAATTTCATTTTTTGCCAAAAATGACCATGATCCGACATCAAATACCCGAGTTATGAGCATTCAAAGATGACCATGTAATATTTTCAGCATTAACAAAAAAATAAGATTTTTGGAGCTTCATAACTTGCATATCTCGGCCAAAATAAGTCCGATCTTTGAGTGGTATACCTTTTTAGACTCGTTAAGATCAGAATTATAGATTGCCATTTAAAAATGGCCATGCCAGCAAATTTCATTTTTTGCCAAAAATGACCATGATCCGACATCAAATACCCGAGTTATGAGCATTCAAAGATGACCATGTAATATTTTCAGCATTAACAAAAAAATAAGATTTTTGGAGCTTCATAACTTGCATATCTCGGCCAAAATAAGTCCGATCTTTGAGTGGTATACCTTTTTAGACTCGTTAAGATCAGAATTATAGATTGCCATTTAAAAATGGCCATGCCAGCTAATTTCATTTTTTGCCAAAAATGACCATGATCCGACATCAAATACCCGAGTTATGAGCATTCAAAAATGACCATGTAATATTTTCAGCATTAACAAAAAAATAAGATTTTTGGAGCTTCATAACTTGCATATCTCGGCCAAAATAAGTCCGATCTTTGAGTGGTATACCTCTTTAGACTCGTTAAGATCAGAATTATAGATTGCCATTTAAAAATGGCCATGCCAGCTTATTTAATTTTTTGCCAAAAATGACCATGATCCCACATCAAATACCCGAGTTATGAGCATTCAAAGATGACCATGTACTATTTTCAGCATTAACAAAAAAATAAGATTTTTGGAGCTTCATAACTTGCATATCTCGGCCAAAATAAGTCCGATCTTTGAGTGGTATACCTTTTTAGACTCGTTAAGATCAGAATTATAGATTGCGATTTAAAAATGGCCATGCCAGAAAATTTCATTTTTCGCCAAAAATGACCATGATCCGACATCAAATACCCGAGTTATGAGCATTCAAAGATGACCATGTAATATTTTCAGCATTAACAAAAAAATAAGATTTTTGGAGCTTCATAACTTGCATATCTCGGCCAAAATAAGTCCGATCTTTGAGTGGTATACCTTTTTAGACTCGTTAAGATCAGAATTATAGATTGCCATTTAAAAATGGCCATGCCAGCAAATTTCATTTTTTGCCAAAAATGACCATGATCCGACATCAAATACCCGAGTTATGAGCATTCAAAAATGACCATGTAATATTTTCAGCATTAACAAAAAAATAAGATTTTTGGAGCTTCATAACTTGCATATCTCGGCCAAAATAAGTCCGATCTTTGAGTGGTATACCTTTTTAGACTCGTTAAGATCAGAATTATAGATTGCCATTTAAAAATGGCCATGCCAGCAAATTTCATTTTTTGCCAAAAATGACCATGATCCGACATCAAATACCCGAGTTATGAGCATTCAAAGATGACCATGTAATATTTTCAGCATTAACAAAAAAATAAGATTTTTGGAGCTTCATAACTTGCATATCTCGGCCAAAATAAGTCCGATCTTTGAGTGGTATACCTTTTTAGACTCGTTAAGATCAGAATTATAGATTGCCATTTAAAAATGGCCATGCCAGCAAATTTCATTTTTTGCCAAAAATGACCATGATCCGACATCAAATACCCGAGTTATGAGCATTCAAAGATGACCATGTAATATTTTCAGCATTAACAAAAAAATAAGATTTTTGGAGCTTCATAACTTGCATATCTCGGCCAAAATAAGTCCGATCTTTGAGTGGTATACCTTTTTAGACTCGTTAAGATCAGAATTATAGATTGCCATTTAAAAATGGCCATGCCAGCAAATTTAATTTTTTGCCAAAAATGACCATGATCCGACATCAAATACCCGAGTTATGAGCATTCAAAGATGACCATGTAATATTTTCAGCATTAACAAAAAAATAAGATTTTTGGAGCTTCATAACTTGCATATCTCGGCCAAAATAAGTCCGATCTTTGAGTGGTATACCTTTTTAGACTCGTTAAGATCAGAATTATAGATTGCCATTTAAAAATGGCCATGCCAGCAAATTTCATTTTTTGCCAAAAATGACCATGATCCGACATCAAATACCCGAGTTATGAGCATTCAAAGATGACCATGTAATATTTTCAGCATTAACAAAAAAATAAGATTTTTGGAGCTTCATAACTTGCATATCTCGGCCAACATAAGTCCGATCTTTGAGTGGTATACCTTTTTAGACTCGTTAAGATCAGAATTATAGATTGCCATTTAAAAATGGCCATGCCAGCAAATTTCATTTTTTGCCAAAAATGACCATGATCCGACATCAAATACCCGAGTTATGAGCATTCAAAAATGACCATGTAATATTTTCAGCATTAACAAAAAAATAAGATTTTTGGAGCTTCATAACTTGCATATCTCGGCCAAAATAAGTCCGATCTTTGAGTGGTATACCTTTTTAGACTCGTTAAGATCAGAATTATAGATTGCCATTTAAAAATGGCCATGCCAGCAAATTTCATTTTTTGCCAAAAATGACCATGATCCGACATCAAATACCCGAGTTATGAGCATTCAAAGATGACCATGTAATATTTTCAGCATTAACAAAAAAATAAGATTTTTGGAGCTTCATAACTTGCATATCTCGGCCAAAATAAGTCCGATCTTTGAGTGGTATACCTTTTTAGACTCGTTAAGATCAGAATTATAGATTGCCATTTAAAAATGGCCATGCCAGCAAATTTCATTTTTTGCCAAAAATGACCATGATCCGACATCAAATACCCGAGTTATGAGCATTCAAAGATGACCATGTACTATTTTCAGCATTAACAAAAAAATAAGATTTTTGGAGCTTCATAACTTGCATATCTCGGCCAAAATAAGTCCGATCTTTGAGTGGTATACCTTTTTAGACTCGTTAAGATCAGAATTATAGATTGCCATTTAAAAATGGCCATGCCAGCAAATTTCATTTTTTGCCAAAAATGACCATGATCCGACATCAAATACCCGAGTTATGAGCATTCAAAGATGACCATGTAATATTTTCAGCATTAACAAAAAAATAAGATTTTTGGAGCTTCATAACTTGCATATCTCGGCCAAAATAAGTCCGATCTTTGAGTGGTATACCTTTTTAGACTCGTTAAGATCAGAATTATAGATTGCCATTTAAAAATGGCCATGCCAGCAAATTTAATTTTTTGCCAAAAATGACCATGATCCGACATCAAATACCCGAGTTATGAGCATTCAAAGATGACCATGTAATATTTTCAGCATTAACAAAAAAATAAGATTTTTGGAGCTTCATAACTTGCATATCTCGGCCAAAATAAGTCCGATCTTTGAGTGGTATACCTTTTTAGACTCGTTAAGATCAGAATTATAGATTGCCATTTAAAAATGGCCATGCCAGCAAATTTCATTTTTTGCCAAAAATGACCATGATCCGACATCAAATACCCGAGTTATGAGCATTCAAAGATGACCATGTAATATTTTCAGCATTAACAAAAAAATAAGATTTTTGGAGCTTCATAACTTGCATATCTCGGCCAAAATAAGTCCGATCTTTGAGTGGTATACCTTTTTAGACTCGTTAAGATCAGAATTATAGATTGCCATTTAAAAATGGCCATGCTAGCTAAATTCAATTTTTGCCAAAAATGACCATGATCCGACATCAAATACCCGAGTTATGAGCATTCAAAAATGACCATTTACTATTTTCAGCATTAACAAAAAATAAGATTTTTGGAGCTTCATAACTTGCATATCTCGTCCAAAATAAATCCGATCTTTGAGTGGTATACCTTTTTAGACTCCTTAAGATCACAATTATAGATTGCCATTTAAAAATGGCCATGCCAGCAAATTTCATTTTTTGCCAAAAATGACCATGATCCGACATCAAATAACCGAGTTATGAGCATTCAAAGAG
>JAWNPD010000139.1:0-18191 GCA_035045305.1 Drosophila maculinotata | reverse complement strand
TTTCACTGACTCGGTTCTAAACGGCTCGAAACGGTACTACCGTTTGTTGCGCGGAGGTGCAGTGTGTAGTTAGGGGGTGTGAGACACCGGTGTTTGTTTGTCTCTTTTGTGTTTAACTTAAAAAATGTGAAAGTATGTTAAGTTATACGAACACGTTAATAAATATGTTCACACAAATTATTACATTAATACATATATGTACATACACATACATACATTAATACATATATGCACATATAAATAAATATTTTAATACATATATGTACAACAAATATACACATTAAGCTATATATGTATGAACGCATATATAATTGCCAATACACCACTCACAACAAAAGAAACACAATCACAAATATGGACCGTATGCGTTAAGCGGAAGCCTGCTCTATCTGTTCACTCAGTTTAGCAGTACACCTTTCATAGATGGAGTAGAAGTGGTCATATTTTGATTTCCGGGACAAAATGTTCTCACTGAAACCACCTTGACTAAGCGCTTTAGAAAATGCTTCATATTCCTTTTCAATTTTATCCCATAAGTTTTTTACGTGATCGCGGCGGACTTGAAGAGTAAAGGGAGTCGCATCAGAGGCCGCTAGATTAAGAATGTGAATCTCAAACTGGCTGAGCCTGTCAGTTATGCCAATAAAATCGAACAATGCCATTGTGTGGGCGGACTTGGATTTTCGAACCATGGATCGGGTTCCTATCGGATTGCAGCCAGATAGTGTTGACCTAGTCTGACTTGTGGAGGATTCACTCTATATTTTGCCAGTAACGCGGTTAGTATTCGTTTTACTGGTTTAATTGGTGACAGGGAAGTGCTACGATAATAAAGAAAGTCGTAGTGCTTATTCTGTTCGGTGAAAGATTCGCAATAATCGGAAGACAAATATTTTGTATTTTGAGTTGAGTATATTAGCATAAATACAATGTAGAAAATAGATGCAGCTCAAAAATGTTGAGATATCGTAAACAGTGTAAGCCACTTGTTGAAACAAATAGTTGCTATGTTGACTATAGATAATCATCGTGTGGATATGCAAGTATAGTTTATGTGTGTTGTGTTGCCGTGGGATGTCGGTCTATCGAAAGGGACTGCCAAAATGGGTTACAGGGTGGCAACGCTGGGAATAGTTAACAAACCGACAGAGAGAGAGAGAGAGAGTTCACGAGGAGTAACAAGCGCGTTTGTATGGTTCGTACACAGTTTCGCGCGCTTGTAACTCCTCGTGAACTCTCTCTCTCTCTCTCCCTGTCGGTTTGTTAACTTTTCATAGCGTTGCCACCCTCTGACCCATTCGGGCAGTCCCTAGTTAACGGAATTGGAAATTTTGGTTTTGTATAGCAACAGCAGCGCTGGAGCGGCAAGGGGGAGGAGGCTCGTCCATAAGAGTTGACTCCCCGAATAACAATTTGGTCGCAGCGTAGACTGGAAAAAGGAAAGTATGCCGCGTGAGTCCATTCCAGAGCATTACGATAAGAGTCACGGGGTTTATTAAAAAGCCTACAGAAAACTCTGGTGGCTGTCCAAATTCAATCATAAATTATAGAATTATTCGTTAGTATTGCTACGCCAAGATACCTTGCAGTAGCCTTCAGAATTTTTTTATTTAATAATTAAACTTTTTAAATTACTATCCCTTTATTTGCATAAATATTCCATACACTATTTATATATTTATTTAATTTATTATATATTTATTTATTTAATTTATTATTTCTGTGCCTGATAATTTATCAGATTACTAATTCCTAGCGTGAGTGTCCTTATGCAGTAGCGCAAGTTCTACCAGTTCGAGGTTAATATACGTGTAGACCAATAAGATACTTCGAATGAGTTTTTAGAGGTCCCTTGTTTTTGTCCTTTGGAGCTCCTACAGGATTAGGTAGGGTAGGGATATATGTTTCATGACCTCCGTTTACAAAAATACATTTATGATTTAAATAAAAAAAATATCTGGTTTGTCTAGCGTGCTGATCGCTCGCCTGTGGTGTGTACAATATTTAATTTGCCAACGATAGCTGCTTTGAACATTTTTTTCTCGCGGTTCGTCATTTCAATAAAGGCGTTATCAGACTTTAGCTACAATTGCTGAATTTGAGTGCCTGCATCCATACCATACGATGCCAAGTTTGCTTTGTTGTTAACAAAATGTTCCAATTTGTGTAGAGCTATGTGCAGATCCTGCATCACACTAATTTTCATGTTGGCCCGCGATCACTTGTTAATATCCTTCGTCGGCGTCTTGGGATAGTAAACGCGTAGGTGGTCTGCGGTCAGAAAATTCGATGCTTTAAATGCAAGCCCCGACTGCTGACTAAAATTATGGGACATTTACCAGCAGACCGACTCCGTGCTCTCCACCCATTTGCAATTTTCGGAGTTGATTTTTGTGGCCCAGTCTGTAAGACATTGAAAATTCGTGGAAGGCCCACATATAAGTCTTACATTGAGTTATTCGTTTGTTTTGCGTCCACCTTGAAACTCCTCACTTAGAAGTTGTTTCCGATCTTACCACTAACTCGTTTTTATTTGTTTTTGAAAGGTTTGTCGGTCTCCGTGGATGTCCACATGCATTGCGACAACGCGCCGAACTTTAACGGGCGAGTCGCCACTTCAGCGCTTTTCGCGACCGGATTGAGAAGCAGGTGGACGAAATTCGCGAACTCGCATCAAGAACCTTTTTTTGGTTGTTTATTATTTATTAAACAGAAACAGGGTTCATTTAACCCTTTGACTTAACATTTTTGTAATTATTTACACCGACACCGACTAAATCAGAGTGTTGTCCCTTGGATTAACAAATAACCAAATCATAACAATAACAAGGAATTATGTCGTCTCCTAGTGAACGGCCTTGGGTTAATAAGCCGCCGGGCTAGGCGGCTTCTGTGCCTACGCAGCCTATGAGAATAGGTTCGAGATTTGCGGGCGATCTGCTCCTCCTGTCAGCAATCATACGCAGCACCTTGTTCTGCACCACCTGTACTCGTTTGCGGTGTGTTTTCACAGCTATGCCCCACACCGGCATCCCATACCTCCAGATGGGCGCAACGACCATGTGATAAATGGCCCTTTTGCACCTTAGAGGCATCCTGTTTCGTCTATTTATAAGCCAGTAAAGTTGCCTTAGTCAGTGCCAGCAACGAAAGAAGAGACTTTGCGTATTTTTTCTAAAAGTGAGCCTCCAGTCCAAAATAATTCCCAAATACCTAATTTCTTCCACTTGTGGTAGAACAACATCGTTACGCCAAATTAAGGGCGGGTCACGCCTCCGCAACGTGAAGCATGCATTAAGGCACTTGACAGGGTTAAGCTTTAAGTTCCAGCGCTTAGACCAGACCTCCGGAGCATGGACACACTCCTGAATGCCATCAGCTGCCTCATACTCACACTTCGAGCTGATGAGGCCTTGTTTTTTGGATTGTGCACATTGAGCACTCTGAGTCCAAGTTTTTCCATCTCAGACACTATGGCCGGGGTAGGAGTAGAGTGAAACAAATTTTTTATAACCACTTTATAAGTCTCAATTCGCGAATTCGCTTCAAAAAGCTGATGCGAGTTTGTGTTCATACCGCCTCGAGCGCCGCACATGGGAGGGCTATGGGTGGCAGGTGTCAAAATTGCCAAACACCTACTCCTACGGGCGGTGGGCAGACGGCGTCTTACCACAGAAGAGCTGCAGACGGCTTTGGCTGGGGTCGAGGCCGTGATAAATTACCGGCCGCTCGGAGGTCTAAGCCAAGACCCAAGCGGAGGAGGAGTGCTGACACCCGGGCACCTGCTGACAGGCGGGTCTCAATTGCTTACGGCGGCTTGTCTCGTCAGTCAGGCAAACGTTTTGGCAGCGCTGGTTCCGGAAATATGTACTGGGCAGCCCAGCATCCAGATCGGAGACCTCGTAATCGTCGCAGAGGCAAATCATCGCAACCCACGAAGGGCAGGACGGCATTGTCAGGGTAGCAGATCTTAGGACGAGCGGAGGAGGAGTTAAGTGGCGGGCTATCCACAAGTGGCGCCGTTTTTTTATTATTAAAATTTAAAAAACCATCCTTAATTTTCGAGAGGATTAACCGCTTTGAGGCCCATTCTTCAAATTCATCCACGAATCCTTTCACTAATAGGGACAATTGTCATCAGCATAAGTTGCGGTAAGAGTCCTCCGGCAGCGCAAAGAAGAGAGGTCATATATAAGATGGTATAAAGGATATGTCCCAACACACTCCCTTGAAGGACTCCAGCTAGGGTCCCTCTTGAGGTGGACTTAGTATCCTGGACATCGACTTCGAATGTTCAATCCAAAAGAAATGAATGGAGTAGTCGGTAGTAAGAGGAAGAATGGATGGGCTTCAGTTTATAAAAGAGGCCATCATGCCAAACACGATCATCAGCTTAATAAACGTCCAGAAAACCGCCAAAACAGTATTGACCTTTCTCGAAGGCACACATGATATGATTTACAACACGATGCGTCTGCTGAGCAGCACTATGAATACTTCTGAACCAAAACTGATGATCAGTTATAGTTTGCTCAAAAGAATCAACTGCCATTAAACGTCTTCAAAACAAACGTTCGAACATTTTGGAAAACGTGGGAAGACTTGTGGGTCGATAAGCATTAACAGATTAGAGATTGACATCCTTTTTCGGGATCATAATAGCGTTGGCGTGTTTCCATTGGCCAGGGAAAATAGAATTTTTCAAAGCATTTTGTAAGCACACCAGCATACCAGTAACCGCCTCCGGTAGCGCTTTACCCACTTTCCCAACGGGCGCTTTGTTCGGCTTGAGACGTTTGATCTGAAACGCAACCTCCTTAAAGTCAATGGGTGTGATGTCAATGTCAGGACCTGAAGCAACGCCGACGAAGGCTTATGTATCAGCCGTTTCCCGGTCAGTGGCCAAATCAAACCGCTGAAACCTTTTCTCCAACTCATTTGCTATCTATTCGGATATGTCTTTATCAGATTTTGCCCATGTGCCTTTAGTCTCCGCGTACATTTCTATAACGCAAGGCCTCGGCCTTGATCAGGGTCAATTGCAAGAAGCTTCTCAAAGAAAAAATCTGATTTAGCTTCTTGTAAAGCTTTCCTTAGTTTAGAAGTGGCCAATTTTAACTTTGCCAATTCAGCGGGATGCCGTGAACGCATCCAACGTCGCCGCAAAGCTCGTTTTCGCCTTACCATAACCAAAATTTCAGGTTTTAAAAGTGACTGATTTGGCTTAGACAGGGCTTTGATTGATATTTAAAACAGCAGCAGTAGCAGCTTGGATTTTTAATGTCAGATCCTCAACGGCAATTTCCATATCTGAAGCATAGTCAAAAGCTTGAGGATTGTTCGCAGCAATGAGAGATTCAAGTTTCTCCTTAAAAATTTGATATAAGCCCCTTGTGGGAGAAGCCTTGGCCTGGCAGCTTGGGTGCTGGCTGCAGCACAAATACATATTTGCAGCGGAATATGATCCGAGCTGAGCTCTGTACTTTCAGTTATGTCCACAAAATAAGACAGAACGCCACCATAGATACTAGGCGTTAGCTAGTAGCTGCTGCTGTTGTAGAGGTGTAGAAATAGGCTCTTGCTGGAGAAGACGATCCTGGACAGCATAACCCCTATCATTAGGAGTAGGAACTTTTCGACCAGCACCAAGAGCCGGCCAAGCATCCGGCAAGAGAGCAGAAAAAAGGTGCCGCTCATACATCGGCACCCTTTTCTGCGCTGCATTCCAAACGTTCTGACCAGGAGATGAGATGGGCTCAGATCTCCTCTGAGTCTGACGCGCATAAGAGCCGATCTTGCGCTTATTAACAATCTTTAGGTAGGCGAGGCAGCCCCGATAACCGGCGCTATGATTAGAGCCACAGTTGATACATATAAAGAGATCGGGCGAGATAGTATAACGGGCCTCGTGGTCGCCACCGCACTTGGCGCATTTGATAGGCCTTAAACAATAGGCCTTTGTATGTCCGAATTCCTGACATATATAGCACCTCACAACATAGCTGCGACGATCCGGGGGTTCCATAGTTATAAACTGGTGAACCAGAATCTTGATATCAAAAGCCTTACCATTATTTGACGAACAAACAGCTTATCATCGGCTGTGACGCTAACGCCCATCACACTGTCTGGAGCAGTAGTGATGTAAATAAAAGAGGTGAGTGATTAAGAATCTTATGTGTAGTCATTTAGATAAAACAACTAAGGGGACAAGTAAACCTTTATGAACACTATCAGGAAGAGCTCCGTTTATAATAGCTATTGGCCAAAGGGTCATCTTATGGACTGGGGCTACTTAGAAGAATATACTCAGGACCGACGAGAAACGGCAGAGCTTCTGTTTCAGGTGCACTTTCAGTCCCGAACTCAGACTCCCCGTAATAGGGGATTTCTGGCTTACTCGAAAGACGGGGTCACAGTCTATTGCGTGTTACCTTCGCTCCTGAGAAGGTTATTTTGGCCGTTAAATATTTTGAGCCCTCTTAAGCCCCTGGGGGTGATCAAATCATTCCGGCCTTGTTGCAACACAGCCTCGAGGTTATCATTCACCCACTTATCGGCCTTTTTTGGGCGAGCTTCGTTTGGGGATACATTCCACTCCTTTGAAGGAGGATAATAGTGGTTTTTATTCCCAAGTAGGGAAATCGTCCCCTTGACCAACCATAGTCTTACAGACCGATTATCCTTACATAATTTCTGTTGAAGACAGCGGAACGTTTGGTGAAATTGCATGTTCGACGTCGAGGGTGCTTTCGACAATACTGTCTACCAATCAATATCCAGAGCGCTGGCTCTCAGGGATATTGAAAGCTCTGCTATAGCGTGGATAAATGCCTGTGTCGACAGAGATATTTTATCTACACTGGACACCACTACTGCCCTGATACGAGCGATAAAAGGCTGTCTCCAGGGCGCAGTACTGTCTCCACTCCTCTAGTCCTTAGTGATAAATGAACTCCTGGAAAAACTTTATGATCACTGCATCGATGCCATTGGGTATGCATATGTCCTGGCTATAAAAGTAACAGGAAAGTTTGACAGTACGATTACCGAGCTAATAAAGAAAGCACTAAACACGGTTATCCAATGTGTTAAGATGTAGGTCTAAACATTTACCACAGAATGCGATTTTTGTCCCGTCCACTAAACGGTATAACATCGTGGGTCAATTATACATCAATTGGATACCCGTAAAACTCTCCAATGATGTCATATATTTATGTGTCGTTCTGGACAAGAGGCTACACTAGAACTCCCACGTTTACATATCGTTGGCAAAGGGTACACAAGCCTTGCGGGCCTGTCGTAGATTCTTTGGCAAAACGTGGGGTTTCGACTCCAAAACCATCATATGACTGTACTCTATGATGGTCAGGCCCGTTTTGACTTATGCTGCCCTTGCTTGGTTGCCCAAGTTACAGCAAAAACGGGACTACCGCTTTGCACTCTGTGTCACCCTGGGCTGTGTCGGGGTTCCGGTCTGCTATATATGGGAAAGGGGGGGGGGGGGGGCTTTCACTGACTCGGTTCTAAACGGCTCGAAACGGTACTACCGTTTGTTGCGCGGAGGTGCAGTGTGTAGTTAGGGGGTGTGAGACACCGGTGTTTGTTTGTCTCTTTTGTGTTTAACTTCAAAAATGTGAAAGTATGTTAAGTTATACGAACACGTTAATAAATATGTTCACACAAATTATTACATTAATTCATATATGTACATACACATACATACATTAATACATATATGCACATATAAATAAATATTTTAATACATATATGTACAACAAATATACACATTAAGCTATATATGTATGAACGCATATATAATTGCCAATACACCACTCACAACAAAAGAAACACAATCACAAATATGGACCGTATGCGTTAAGCGGAAGCCTGCTCTATCTGTTCACTCAGTTTAGCAGTACACCTTTCATAGATGGAGTAGAAGTGGTCATATTTTGATTTCCGGGACAAAATGTTCTCACTGAAACCACCTTGACTAAGCGCTTTAGAAAATGCTTCATATTCCTTTTCAATTTTATCCCATAAGTTTTTTACGTGATCGCGGCGGACTTGAAGAGTAAAGGGAGTCGCATCAGAGGCCGCTAGATTAAGAATGTGAATCTCAAACTGGCTGAGCCTGTCAGTTATGCCAATAAAATCGAACAATGCCATTGTGTGGGCGGACTTGGATTTTCGAACCATGGATCGGGTTCCTATCGGATTGCAGCCAGATAGTGTTGACCTAGTCTGACTTGTGGAGGATTCACTCTATATTTTGCCAGTAACGCGGTTAGTATTCGTTTTACTGGTTTAATTAGTGACAGGGAAGTGCTACGATAATAAAGAAAGTCGTAGTGCTTATTCTGTTCGGTGAAAGATTCGCAATAATCGGAAGACAAATATTTTGTATTTTGAGTTGAGTATATTAGCATAAATACAATGTAGAAAATAGATGCAGCTCAAAAATGTTGAGATATCGTAAACAGTGTAAGCCACTTGTTGAAACAAATAGTTGCTATGTTGACTATAGATAATCATCGTGTGGATATGCAAGTATAGTTTATGTGTGTTGTGTTGCCGTGGGATGTCGGTCTATCGAAAGGGACTGCCAAAATGGGTTACAGGGTGGCAACGCTGGGAATAGTTAACAAACCGACAGAGAGAGAGAGAGAGTTCACGAGGAGTAACAAGCGCGTTTGTATGGTTCGTACACAGTTTCGCGCGCTTGTAACTCCTCGTGAACTCTCTCTCTCTCTCGGTCTGTTAACTATTCATAGCGTTGCCACCCTCTGACCCATTCGGGCAGTCCCTAGTTAACGGAATTGGAAATTTTGGTTTTGTATAGCAACAGCAGCGCTGGAGCGGCAAGGGGGCGGAGGCTCGTCCATACGAGTTGCCTCCCCGAATAACAATTTGGTCGCAGCGTAGACTGGAAAAAGGAAAGTATGCCGCGTGAGTCCATTCCAGAGCATTACGATAAGAGTCACGGGGTTTATTAAAAAGCCTACAGAAAACTCTGGTGGCTGTCCAAATTCAATCATAAATTATAGAATTATTCGTTAGTATTGCTACGCCAAGATACCTTGCAGTAGCCTTCAGAATTTTTTTTATTTAATAATTAAACTTTTTAAATTACTATCCCTTTATTTGCATAAATATTCCATACACTATTTATATATTTATTTAATTTATTATATATTTATTTATTTAATTTATTATTTCTGTGCCTGATAATTTATCAGATTACTAATTCCTAGCGTGAGTGTCCTTATGCAGTAGCGCAAGTTCTACCAGTTCGAGGTTAATATACGTGTAGACCAATAAGATACTTCGAATGAGTTTTTAGAGGTCCCTTGTTTTTGTCCTTTGGAGCTCCTACAGGATTAGGTAGGGTAGGGATATATGTTTCATGACCTCCGTTTACAAAAATACATTTATGATTTAAATAAAAAAAATATCTGGTTTGTCTAGCGTGCTGATCGCTCGCCTGTGGTGTGTACAATATTTAATTTGGCAACGATAGCTGCTTTGAACAGTTTTTTCTCGCGGTTCGTCATTTCAATAAAGGCGTTATCAGACTTTAGCTGCAATTGCTGAATTTGAGTGCCTGCATCCATACCATACGATGCCAAGTTTGCTTTGTTGTTAACAAAACGTTCGAATTTGTGAAGAGCTATGTGCAGATCCTGCACCACACTAATTTTTATGTTGGCCCGCGATCACTTGTTAATATCCTTGGTCATCGTCTTGGGATAGTAAACGCGTAGGTGGTCTGCGGTCAGACAATTCGATGCTTTAAATGCAAGCCCCGACTGCTGACTAAAATTATGGGACATTTACCAGCAGACCGACTCCGTGCTCTCCACCCATTTGCAATTTTCGGAGTTGATTTTTGTGGCCCAGTCTGTAAGACATTGAAAATTCGTGGAAGGCCCACATATAAGTCTTACATTGAGCTATTCGTTTGTTTTGCGTCCACCGTGAAACTCCTCACTTAGAAGTTGTTTCCGATCTTACCACTAACTCGTTTTTATTTGTTTTTCAAAGGTTTGTCGGTCTCCGTGGATGTCCCCATGCATTGCGAAAACGCGACGAACTTTAACGGGCGAGTCGCCACCTCAGCGCTTTTCGCGACCGGATTGAGAAGCAGGCGGACGAAATTCGCGAAATCGCATCAAGAAGTTTTTTTTGGTTGTTTATTATTTATTAAACAGACTTTGACTTAACATTTTTGTAATTATTTACACCGACACCGACTAAATCAGAGTGTTGTCCCTTGGATTAACAAATAACCAAATCATAACAATAACAAGGAATTACGTCGTCTCTGCTCAGGTCCGTATTCTCACTGGCGACCCAACTCCGACGTTACGCCTCCTCAGCCTAGTGAACGGCCTTGGGTTAATAAGCCGCCGGGCTAGGCGGCTTCTGTGCCTACGCAGCCTATCAGAATAGGTTCGAGATTTGCGGGCGATCTGCTCCTCCTGTCAGCAATCATACGCAGCACCTTGTTCTGCACCACCTGTACTCGTTTGCGGTGTGTTTTCGCAGCTGTGCCCCACACCGGCATCCCATACCTCCAGATGGGCGCAACGACCATCTGATAAATGGCCCTTTTGCACCTTAGAGGCATCCTGTTTCGTCTATTTATAAGCCAGTAAAGTTGCCTTAGTCAGTGCCGGCAACGAAAGATGAGACTTTGCGTATTTTTTCTAAAAGTGAGCCTCCAGTCCAAAATAATTCCCAAATACCTAATTTCTTCCACTTGTGGAAGAGCAACATCGTTACGCCAAATTTAGGGCGGGTCACGCCTCCGCAACGTGAAGCATGCATTAAGGCACTTGGCAGGGTTAAGCTTTAAGTTCCAGCGCTTAGACCAGACCTCCGGAGCATGGACACACTCCTGAATGCCATCAGCTGCCTCATACTCACACTTCGAGCTGATGAGGCCTTGTTTTTTGGATTTTGCACATTGAGCACTCTGAGTCCAAGTTTTTCCATCTCAGACACTATGGCCGGGGTAGGAGTAGAGTGAAACAAATTTTTTATAACCACTTTATAAGTCTCAATTCGCGAATTCGCTTCAAAAAGCTGATGCGAGTTTGCGTTCATACCGCCTCGAGCACCGCACATGGGAGGGCTATGGGTGGCAGGTGTCAAAATTGCCAAACACCTACTCCTACGGGCGGTGGGCAGACGGCGTCTTACCACAGAAGAGCTGCAGACGGCTTTGGCTGGGGTCGAGGCCGTGATAAATTACCGGCCGCTCGGAGTTCTAAGCCAAGACCCAAGCGAAGGAGGCTGACACCCAGGCACCTGCTGACAGACGGGTCTCAATTGCTTACGGCGGCTTGTCTCGTCAGTCAGGCAAACGTTTTGGCAGCGCTGGTTCCGGAAATATGTACTGGGCAGCCCAGCATCCAGATCGGAGACCTCGTAATCGTCGCAGAGGCAAATCATCGCAACCCACGAAGGGCAGGACGCCATTGTCAGGGTAGCAGATCTTAGGACGAGCGGAGGAGGAGTTAAGTGGCGGGCTATCCACAAGTGGCGCCGTTTTTTTATTAATAAAATTTAAAAAACCATCCTTGATTTTCGAGAGGATTAACCGCTTTGAGGCCCATTCTTCAAATTCATCCACGAATCCTTTCACTAATAGGGACAATTGTCATCAGCATAAGTTGTGGTAAGAGTCCTCCGGCAGCGCAAAGAAGAGAGGTCATATATAAGATGGTATAAAGGATATGTCCCAACACACTCCCTTGAAGGACTCCAGCTAGGGTCCCTCTTGAGGTGGACTTAGTATCCCGGACATCGAATTCGAATGTTCAATCCAAAAGAAATGAATGGAGTAGTCGGTAGTAAGAGGAAGAATGGATGGGCTTCAGTTTATAAAAGAGGCCATCATGCCAAACACGATCATTAGCTTAATAAACGTCCAGATAACCGCCAAAACAGTATTGACCCTTCTCGAAGGCACACATGATATGATTTACAACACGATGCGTCTGCTGAGCAGCACTATGAATACTTCTGAACCAAAACTGATGATCAGTTATAGTTTGCTCAAAAGAATCAACTGCCATTAAACGTCTTCAAAACAAACGTTCGAACATTTTGGAAAACGTGGGAAGACTTGTGGGTCGATAAGCATTAACAGATTAGAGATTGACATCCTTTTTCGGGATCATAATAGCGTTGGCGTGTTTCCATTGGCCAGGGAAAATAGAATTTTTCAAAGCATTTTGTAAGCACACCAGCATACCAGTAACCGCCTCCGGTAGCGCTTTACCCACTTTCCCAACGGGCGCTTTGTTCGGCTTGAGAAAGTCAAAGTCAATGGGTGTGATGTCAATGTCAGGACCTGAAGCAACGCCGACAAAGGCTTATGCCGTTTCCCGGTCAGTGGCCAAATCAAACTGCTGAAACCTTTTCTCCAACTTATTTGCAATCTCTTTGGATATGTCTTTATCAGATTTTGCCCATGTGCCTTTAGTCTCCGCGGACATTTCTATAACGCAAGGCCTCGGCCTTGATCAGGGTCAATTGCAAGAAGCTTCTCAAAGAAAAAATCAGATTTAGCTTCTTGTAAAGCTTTCCTAAGTTTAGAAGTGGCCAATTTTAACTTTGCCAATGCAGCGGGATGCCGTGAACGCATCCAACGTCGCCGCAAAGCTCGTTTTCGCCTTACCATAACCAAAATTTCAGGTTTTAAAAGTGACTGATTTGGCTTAGACAGGGCTTTGATTGATATTTAAAACAGCAGCAGCAGCAGCTTGGATTTTTAATGTCAGATCCTCAACGGCAATTTCCATATCTGAAGCATAGTCAAAAGCTTGAGGATTGTTCACAGCAATGAGAGATTCAAGTTTCTCCTTAAAAATTTGATATAAGCCCCTTGTGGGAGAAGCCTTGGCCTGGCAGCTTGGGTGCTGGCTGCAGCACAAATACAAATTTGCAGCGGAATATGATCCGAGCTGAGCTCAGTTATGTCCACAAAATTAGACAGAACGCCACCATAGATACAAGGCGTTAGCTAGTAGCTGCTGCTGTTGTAGAGGTGTAGAAATAGGCTCTTGCTGGAGAAGACGATCCTGGACAGCATAACCCCTATCATTAGGAGTAGGAACTTTTCGACCAGCACCAAGAGCCGGCCAAGCATCCGGCAAGAGAGCAGAAAAAAGGTGCCGCTCATACATCGGCACCCTTTTCTGCGCTGTATTCCAAACGTTCTGACCAGGAGATGAGATGGGCTCAGATCTCCTCTGAGTCTGACGCGCATAAGAGCCGATCTTGCGCTTATTAACAATCTTTAGGTAGGCGAGGCAGCCCCGATAACCGGCGCTATGATTAGAGAAACAGTTGATACATATAAAGAGATCGGGCGAGATAGTATAACGGGCCTCGTGGTCGCCACCGCACTTGGCGCATTTGATAGGCCTCAAACAATAGGCCTTTGTATGTCCGAATTCCTGACATATATAGCACCTCACAACATACCTGCGACAATCCGGGGGTTCCATAGTTATAAACTGGTGAACCAGAATCTTGATATCAAAAGCCTTACCATTATTTGACGAACAAACAGCTTATCATCGGCTGTGACGCTAACGCCCATCACACTGTCTGGAGCAGTAGTGATGTAAATAAAAGAGGTGAGTGATTAAGAATACCTTATGTGTAGTCATTTAGATAAAACAACTAAGGGGACAAGTAAACCTTTAAGAACACTATCAGGAAGAGCTCCGTTTATAAAAGCTATTGGCGAAAGGGTCATCTTATGGACTGGGGCTACTTAGAAGAATATACTCAGGACCGACGAGAAACGGCAGAGCTTCTGTTTCAGGTGCACTTTCAGTCCCGAACTCAGAATCCCCGTAAAAGGGGATTTCTGGCATACTCGAAAGACGGGGTCACAGTCTATTGCGTGTTACTTTCGCTCCTGAGAAGGTTATTTTGGCCGTTAAATATTTTGAGCCCTTTTAAGCCCCTGGGGGTGATCAAATCATTCCGGCCTTGTTGCAACACAGCCTCGAGGTTATCATTCACCCACTTATCGGCCTTTTTTGGGCGAGCTTCGTTTGGGGATACATTCCATTCCTTTGAAGTAGGATAATCGTGGTTTTTATTATTCATAGTCTTACAGACCGATTATCCTTACATAATTTCTGTTGAAGACTGCGGAACGTTTGGTGAAATTGCATGTTCGACGTCGAGGGTGCTTTCGACAATACTGTATACCAATCAATATCCAGAGCGCTGGCTCTCAGGGATATTGAAAGCTCTGCTATAACGTGGATAAATGCCTGTGTCGACAGAGATATTTTATCTACACTGGACACCACTACTGCCCTGATACGAGCGATAAAAGGCTGTCTCCAGGGCGCAGTACTGTCTCCACTCCTCTAGTCCTTAGTGATAAATGAACTCCTGGAAAAACTTTATGATCACTGCATCGATGCCATTGGGTATGCATATGTCCTGGCTATAAAAGTAACAGGAAAGTTTGACAGTACGATTACCGAGCTAATAAAGAAAGCACTAAACACAGTTATCTAATGTGTTAAGATGTAGGTCTAAACATTTACCACAGAATGCGATTATTGTCCCGTCCACTAAACGGTATAACATCGTGGGTTAATTATACATCAATTGGATACCCGTAAAACTCTCCAATGATGTCATATATTTATGTGTCGTTCTGGACAAGAGGCTACACTAGAACTCCCACGTTTACATATCGTTGGCAAAGGGTACACAAGCCTTGCGGGCCTGTCGTAGATTCTTTGGCAAAACGTGGGGTTTCGACTCCAAAACCATCATATGACTGTACTCTATGATGGTCAGGCCCGTTTTGACTTATGCTGGTTGCCCAAGTTACAGCAAAAATCTGTTATCAACAGGTGCAGGCACCTGCAATAGCTAGTGTGCTTATCTCTCACGGGCGTAATGCACACACTGCAGCTATATAGAAAATGTAAGGATTAGATCCGCTGCTTCTGCATATTAAGAAGACTGCTACCATGAGCCTTCTTAGAATTCAACTCACTAACGGGCAACTAGCAACAGATGTAAATCATGCTAAATCTTGGCTCTGAAATCTGCGATAAGACATTTCTTATGACCACGGAAGTTTGCTTCGTGGCGAAATTAAGAACTCTTATCCCAGACCGAAAGGAATGGAAAAATAGCAACCCTTGTAGTGGTCCCGTGCCGGCATTTCCGGAAATGAAATCGCAGACGAGCTGGCCGGAGTCGGCTTTGCAACTCCCATACTAGGCCTCGACCAAATTTTCGGAGCAGCAGTGGTCGAAAAAACAGAGGGAGGTTTTCTGGCATACCAGAGAGGTGCTACAACAAGCTTAAGAGCTAGTCCACCCCTTCACGAGCAGTGGGGGCCTATTAACAGGTCACCACACCGTAAAATACCACTATCATAAAATGCATATCTCCCCTGATGCAGAATGCGGGCTCTGCAGGGAGGATGGCGTCATCTGCGTTACGAATTCACAACTCCTGCGCAGAGTAGGCAGACTGCTACAAGAGACCTGATCGCCTTCATAAGGAAGGAAGAGCAGCTCTTGTACCCTAAGGGAGCTTTACAGCTCAAAAGACCACCCCTTTCAAATAAAAACCAAGTAAGAGTGCTCTAGTCGAGAGTGCCCGACTAGGAGATACCCTGAACCCAGTTCTTACATTCATAATTCTTTATCTGCATTCATATATAGAAACACACACACACATACAAACAGAGGCTGCTGGCTGCGCGCGTCATGCAATTGCTTTGCTTCTTCTTCTTCCATTGGCCCAAATCTATGTTACATTTAATCGTTAATTACTTCTTTGTTTATTGTCCGATCGTTACAATATGTAAGTATGCTGAATCCGAAGGTCATATGTACAAAAATACGTATTTTTCAAGTTATAGAGGATTGGAGAAAGTTATCAAAAAAAAAAAGATTTTGTAGTTTGGCTACACGAGAATATATATTGTGAATATGGTGCCCCTAGCTCTTATAGCTTTCAAGTTATACCCAAAAAACACTGGTCTGGAATCGAAATTTAAAGTTAAAGTTAAAAAAGTTTAGCTTGTATTGACCCGGCACTAGGAGAACCTATATTCCAAATTTGAAGTCTCTAGCTTTTGCAGTCTCAGAGAAGACTATTGATAGCGATCAATAATATATATACTTTATGGGGTCGGAGATGCTTCCTTATGCCTGTTACATACTTTTGCACAAAACCATTATACCCTTTTTTCCCATTTTTAATGGGATCAGGGTATAAAAACAAGCTGCAGTTGGTACAAAAAGAACACAAATCAGGTACAGCGGCTGCAGAAGCACTTGTTCGCTTGTGTTTCTACGCAAAATTTTTTTAATTTTTTTGTAATATATACTGCGACCTTTTCCTAAAAAAAATTATGTAAAACTGCCCAGGGTATGGGTTTTTTGGGTAATGCTGGTTTTTCGAGCCGCAAAGTATGCAGTGTAGATTGCCAGCATATTGAGTCTTCTCCCACAGCTACAGCTCTGCGGCTCTGTTAACAGCCTCTTTTAAAAAATTTGGGTTCACGACTGCTAACAGCCTTCTCTCATTCTGGTTTTACATATCAACCACACATTACAAAAACGGAAAATAAAATACACACACATATATTTTAACACAACAAAAATACATCGACTTTACATTGGAATTTTGATTGGGATTTCTTTATTAATTTTGCGCCTCCACCACAACATTTGGTCCTTCAAGCCGGATTCCATAAGCATCCTTCGCCCCAGCTAGCTATTTGGAGAAGAACAAAGATAAGTAACTATACCCAGTAAAAGTATACACACATACCAACGTACGACGTCCGCCATATTGCTCCGATCATCCGACCACCTTTTTCTCCATTAAAAGGTGTAAAATTAATCCGCCAGCCCTTCAGTCTCCAGTGCTTAAAGATTTTTTAAAACAAAGAATGGAAAACAAATTATAAATTTAAATAATTTGCAATTTTCCTGCAAGTGTTTTTTTTCGCCGTCCGCCATGTTGGTCCGCCAACCAAGGAAAAATGAAAGTTTTTTTTTAATATGTCATCGTTGCGTAATCCACTGCGAATTAAAGTAAATTATATAGTTTAAATAAACATGCACATACATACATTCAGTGCGAAAGTGAACATATGCATATGCATACATATAAATGTACATACATATCCATAGACATATGTATGTACATCCATATGCATACGCACAACTCCACGGCTACCACAAATACAAACATTTAGCACAAATACCACATTTACAACAAACAATAAAAACACAATTATTTACATATATGTACATACACACGGCTTACATATAAGCCGCCTCTCCATACAAATTCCTATGTATGTACATACATGCCTTTGTTGTTTTTAGAGAAAACGGGACTACCGCTTTGCACTCTGTGTCACCCTGCGCTGTGTCGGGGTTCCTTGGGTCTGCTTCCCCGGTCTGCTATATATGGGAGGGGGGGGCTTTCACTGACTCGGCTCTAAACGGCTCGAAACGGTACTACCGTTTGTTGCGCGGAGGTGCAGTGTGTAGTTAGGGGGTGTGAGACACCGGTGCGGTGCCTACGGTACTACCGTTATTTGCGTTTTTTACCACTTCGACCGTTAGGATTCGGGCTTGGACTCGGGGCTGACTCTAAAGCACGGTACAACCATGTATAGGTCCAGACACCAGACCCGAATCTTTACTAATGTCGATTGGCCTTTGGGGGGGGGAGGGGCCAATATCACTTGCACGTGGAAGAGCGGTACAACCATGTTCCACGGTCAACTACCACTAGATCTCGATAATTCAGCGCAGAAAACAGTATCACTATTTGCGTCGCTGAATCACGTTGGCCTAACGGGAAATCTCGATATATACGCACGGGTTAGAATTAATAATGAATACGCAGTTAGTAGTGGGTTTAAGCGAAAGAAATCTTTATTGCCTATGCTCTTAACTTAACGCTACGCTGCACCAAGCTAAGATTAGTTTTATACCCCCACCGAGATAGTTCCTTACTTGTATTTCAGGTTGTGGTTTTCCTGGTAAATTGTTGCACGTGGTGATTGTTTTCCTGCGGGTCTTTAATGCTTTATTTCCTTTGTTCACTTCTGTATCAGTAACTTGTCGCGTGTGATTGCCAACTGTTTATATTGCACT
>JAWNPD010000131.1:0-35864 GCA_035045305.1 Drosophila maculinotata | reverse complement strand
AAATTAAACTAGTTTTAGTAAGGGTATCTATACGCCGCCGCTTAACGAAAGTAGACAGCAGCCGAATATTATAAACAGCTATAACTGTTATCATATGCAAGTGTGTGTGCATGTTCGTTGCGAGAACACAAATCCATTAAATGGCAGCGCATAGATACCCTTACCAAAAATATTTAACTTAATACTCTTTTTTATGGTATTACTCTTAATTTCCTAACATTTATGTGACTGCCTCTAGTCGCCAATAAATAATTATATTAAATTAAACTATTAATATGAACGAAAATATATTGTTATTAACGGTGATAGTTTTTTGATAACATAAAATGTATTAAATCAATAAAAAATAATTATTACTTAATGGATTTTTCATGTTAATTGCAAGTAAGTGTTGCAAACATATTACTTATGCCCTTATACCCTCCATTTCGAAGAGAAGCCTCATAGAACTATTGCCGCCCCCGCCCCGTCTCTACCCACAAGCTCGAACGCCTGTCTTCTTGTGATTGAATATATGTATATAGTGTTGCTGCTTATTCGCAGCAGGCAGGCATAGAATATTCTTCTTGCGATCAGCGGCACACAGTGCCGAACTCATTGCTTGCTCTGGCTTTGCTGCCGCAACATCTATTTCGATGCTCCGAAACGCTTGCATACAAGCGAATTAGCAGCAACACATATATACATATATATTGAATCACAAGAAGACATGCGGCCATTGCTGTGAATTTTCGGCGTTGCTACTTTTCTGTAGTTGTTCGTGCTTGTGGGTAGAGACGGGGCGGGGCGGCAATAGTTCTATGAGGCTTCTCTTCGAAATGGAGGGTATAAGGGCATAAGTAATATGTTTGCAACACTAACTTGCAATTAACATGAAAAATCCATTAAGTAATAATTATTTTTTATTGATTTAATACATTTTATGTTATCAAAAAACTATCACCGTTAATAACAATATATTTTCGTTCATATTAATAGTTTAATTTAATATAATTATTTATTGGCGACTAGAGGCAGTCACATAAATGTTAGGAAATTAAGAGTAATACCATAAAAAAGAGTATTAAGTTAAATATTTTTGGTAAGGGTATCTATGCGCTGCCATTTAATGGATTTGTGTTCTCGCAACGAACATGCACACACACTTGCATATGATTACAGTTATAGCTACATGTATTCGCATTTATGTCTACAAATGTGTTTATAATATTCGGCTGCTGTCTACATTCGTTAAGCGGCGGCGTATAGATACCCTTACTAAAAATAGTTTAATTTAATATATATATATATAAATAAGCGACTAGAGGCAGTCACATAAATGTTAGGAAATTAAAAGTTATATTATAAAACAGAGTTATAAGTTAAATATTTTTGGTAAGGGTATCTATGCGCTGCCATTTAATGGATTTGTGCTCTCGCAATGAACATGCACACACACTTGCATATGATTACAGTTATAGCTACATGTATTCGCATTTATGTCTACAAATGTGTTTATAATATTCGGCTGCTGTCTACATTCGTTAAGCGGCGGCGCATAGATACCCTTACAAAAAATAGTTTAATTTAATATATATATTTATTAGCGACTAGAGGCAGTCACATAAATGTTAGGAAATTAAAAGTTATACTATAAAAAAGAGTAATAAGTTAAATATTTTTGGTAAGGGTATCTATGCGCTGCCATTTAATGGATTTGTGCTCTCGCAACGAACATGCACACACACTTGCATATGATTACAGTTATAGCTACATGTATTCGCATTTATGTCTACAAATGTGTTTATAATATTCGGCTGCTGTCTACATTCGTTAAGCGGCGGCGCATAGATACCCTTACTAAAAATAGTTTAATTTAATATATATATTAATAAGCGACTAGAGGCAGTCATATAAATGTTAGGAAATTAAGAGTAATACTATAAAAATGAGTAATAAGTTAAATATTTTTGGTAAGGGTATCTATGCGCTGCCATTTAATGGATTTGTGCTCTCGCAACGAACATGCACACACACTTGCATATGATTACAGTTATAGCTACATGTATTCGCATTTATGTCTACAAATGTGTTTATAATATTCGGCTGCTGTCTACATTCGTTAAGCGGCGGCGTATAGATACCCTTACTAAAAATAGTTTAATTTAATATATATATTAATAAGCGACTAGAGGCAGTCACATAAATGTTAGGAAATTAAAAGTTATATTATAAAACAGAGTAATAAGTTAAATATTTTTGGTAAGGGTATCTATGCGCTGCCATTTAATGGATGTGTGCTCTCGCAATGAACATGCACACACACTTGCATATGATTACAGTTATAGCTACATGTATTCGCATTTATGTCTACAAATGTGTTTATAATATTCGACTGCTGTCTACATTCGTTAAGCGGCAGCGCATAGATACCCTTACAAAAAATAGTTTAATTTAATATATTTATTAATTGGCGACTAGAGGCAGTCATATAAATGTTAGGAAATTAAGAGTAATACTATAAAAAAGAGTAATAAGTTAAATATTTTTGGTAAGGGTATCTATGCGCTGCCATTTAATGGATTTGTGCTCTCGCAACGAACATGCACACACACTTGCATATGATTACAGTTATAGCTACATGTATTCGCATTTATGTCTACAAATGTGTTTATAATATTCGACTGCTGTCTACATTCGTTAAGCGGCAGCGTATAGATACCCTTACAAAAAATAGTTTAATTTAATATATTTATTTATTAGCGACTAGAGGCATCACATAAATGTTAGGAAATTAAGAGTAATACTATAAAAAAGAGTAATAAGTTAAATATTTTGTAAGGGTATCTATGCGCTGCCATTTAAAGGAATTGTGCTCTCGCAATGAACATGCACACACACGCAAGAACAGGTAAGCTACATGTATTCGCATTTATGTCACAAATGTGTTTATAATATTCGACTGCTGTCACATTCGTTAAGCGGCAGCGCATAGATACCCTTACCAAAAATAGTTTAATATAATATATATATTTATTAGCGACTAGAGGCAATCAATAAATGTTAGGAAATTAAAAGTTATACTATAAAACAGAGTAATAGTTAAATATTTTTAGTAAGGGTATCTATGCGCTGCCATTTAATGAGATATGTGCTCTCGCAATGAACATGCACACACACTTGCATATGATTACAGTTATAGCTACATGTATTCGCATTTATGTCTACAAATGTGTTTATAATATTCGACTGCTGTCTACATTCGTTAAGCGGTAGCGCATAGATACCCATACAAAAAATAGTTTAATTTAATATATTTATTTATTGGCGACTAGAGGCAGTCACATAAGAGTAATACTATAAAAATGAGTAATAAGTTAAATATTTTTGGTAAGGGTATCTATGCGCTGCCATTTAGTGGATTTGTGCTCTCGCAATGAACATGCACACACACTTGCATATGATTACAGTTATAGCTACATGTATTCGCATTTATGTCTACAAATGTGTTTATAATATTCGGCTGTTGTCTACATTCGTTAAGCGGCAGCGTATAGATACCCTTACTAAACATAGTTTAATTTAATACATATATTAAAAAGCGACTTGAGGCAGTCACATAAATGTTAGGAAATTAAAAGTTATATTATAAAACAGAGTAATGAGTTAAATATTTTTTGTAAGGGTATCTATGCGCTGCCATTTAATGGATGTGTGCTCTCGCAATGAACATGCACACACAGCTCGCAATGACTACAGAAAAAGTCTACATGAATTCGCATTTATGGCCGCCTGTGTTTATAATATTGAATGTATGTATATGTGTTGCTGCTTATTCGCAGCAGGCAGGCATAGAATATTCTTCTAGCGATCAGCGGCACACAGTGCCGAACTCATTGCTTGCTCTGGCTTCGCTGCCGCAACATCTATTTCGACGCTCCGAAACGCTTGCATACAAGCGAATTAGCAGCAACACATATATATATATTGAATCACAAGAAGACATGCGGCCAATGCTGTGAATTTTCGGCGTTGCTACTTTTCTGTAGTTGTTCGTGCTTGTGGGTAGAGACGGGGCGGGGCGGCAATAGTTCTATGAGGCTTCTCTTCGAAATAGAGGGTATAAGGGCATAAGTAATATGTTTGCAACACTAACTTGCAATTAACATGATTAATCCATTAAGTAATAATTATTTTTTATTGATTTAATACATTTTATGTTATCAAAAAACTATCACCGTTAATAACAACATATTTTCGTTCATTTTAATAGTTTAATTTAATATAATTATTTATTGGCGACTAGAGGCAGTCACATAAATGTTAGGAAATTAAGAGTAATATAATAAAAATGAGTAATATGTTAAATATTTTTTGTAAGGGTATCTATGCGCTGCCATTTAAAGGAATTGTTTTCTCGCAATTAACATGCACACACACTTGCATAAGATTACAGTTATAGCTACATGTATTCGCATTTATGTCTACAAATGTGTTTATAATATTCGACTGCTGTCTACATTCGCTAAGCGTTAGCGCATAGATACCCTTACGAAAAATAGTTTAATTTAATATATATATTAATTAGCGACTAGAGGCAGTCACATAAATGTTAGGAAATTAAAAGTTATACTATAAAAAGAGTAATAAGTTAAATTTTTTTGGTAAGGGTATCTATGCGCTGCCATTTAATGGATTTGTGCTCTCGCAACGAACATGCACACACACTTGCATATGATTACAGTTATAGCTACATGTATTCGCATTTATGTCTACAAATTGTTTATAATATTCGACTGCTGTCTACATTCGTTAAGCGGTAGCGCATAGATACCCTTACGAAAAATAGTTTAATTTAATATATATATTAATTAGCGACTAGAGGCATCACATAAATGTAAGGAAATTAAAAGTAATATTAAAAAAAGAGTAATAAGTTAAATATTTTTGTAAGGGTATCTATGCGGCCATTTAAAGGAATTGTTCTCTCGCAATGAACATGCACACACACTTGCATATATTACAGTTATAGCTACATATATTCGCATTTATGTCTACAAATTGTTTATAATATTCGACCTGTCTACATTCGTTAAGCGGTGGCGCATAGATACCCTCACAAAAAATAGTTTAATTTAATATATTTATTTATTAGCGACTAGAGGCAGTCACATAAATGTTAGGAAATTAAGAGTAATACTATAAAAAAGAGTAATAAGTTAAATAATTTTAGTAAGGGTATCTATGCGCTGCCATTTAATGGATTTGTGCTCTCGCAACGAACATGCACACACACTTGCATATGATTACAGTTATAGCTACATGTATTCACATTTATGTCTACAAATGTGTTTATAATATTCGACTGCTGTCTACATTCGTTAAGCGGCAGCGCATAGATACCCTTACAAAAAATAGTTTAATTAATATATTTATTTATTGGCGACTAGAGCATCACATAAAGTTAGGAAATTAAGATTATACCATAAAAAAGAAAATGTTAAAATTTTGTAAGGGTACTATGCGCTGCCATTTAATGGATTGTGCTCTCGCAAGAACTCACCACAAGAAGACATGCGGCCATTGATGTGAATTTTCGGCGTTGCTACTTTTCTGAAGTTGTTCGTGCTTGTTGGTAGAGACGGGGCAGGGCGGCAATAGTTCTATGAGGCAGACATTAGCCGAAAATAGATTTTTCAATTTCAGCCCGCAGTGCTTCTCTCCGAAATGGAGGGTATAAGGGCATAAGTAATATGTTTGCAACACTTAATTGCAATTAACATGAACAATCCAATGTGTAATAATTATCATATCTTAATTTAATACATTTTATGTTATCAAAAAACTATCACCGTTAATAACAATATATTTTCGTTCATATTAATAGTTTAATTTAATATATATATTTGTTGGCGACTAGAGGCAGTCACATAAATGTTAGGAAATTAAGAGTAATACCATAATAATGAGTAATACGTTAAATAATTTTGGTAAGGGTATCTATGCGCTGCCATTTAATGGATTTGTGCTCTCGCAACGAACATGCACACACACTTGCATATGATTACAGTTATAGCTACATGTATTCGCATTTATGTCTACAAATGTGTTTATAATATTCGACTGCTGTCTACATTCGTTAAGCGGGAGCGCATAGATACCCTCACAAAAAATAGTTTAATTTAATATATTTATTTATTGGCGACTAGAGGCACTCACATAAATGTTAGGAAATTAAGAGTAATACTATAAAAAAAGAGTAATACGTTAAATAATTTTGGTAAGGGTATCTTTGCGCTGCCATTTAATGGATGTGTGCTCTCGCAATGAACATGCACACACAAGAAGACATGCGGCCATTGATGTGAATTTTCGGCGTTGCTACTTTTCTGAAGTTGTTCGTGCTTGTTGGTAGAGACGGGGCAGGGCGGCAATAGTTCTATGAGGCAGACATTAGCCGAAAATAGATTTTTCAATTTCAGCCCGCAGTGCTTCTCTCCGAAATGGAGGGTATAAGGGCATAAGTAATATGTTTGCAACACTTAATTGCAATTAACATGAAAAATCCAATGTGTAATAATTATCATATCTTAATTTAATACATTTTATGTTATCAAAAAACTATCACCGTTAATAACAATATATTTTCGTTCATATTAATAGTTTAATTTAATATATATATTTGTTGGCAACTAGAGGCAGTCACATAAATGTTAGGAAATTAAGAGTAATACCATAATAATGAGTAATAAGTTAAATATTTTTTGTAAGGGTATCTATGCGCTGCCATTTAATGGATGTGTGCTTTCGCAATGAACATGCACACACACTTGCATATGATTACAGTTATAGCTACATGTATTCGCATTGATGTCTACAAATGTGATTATAATATTCGGCTGCTGTCTACATTCGTTAAGCGGCGGCGCATAGATAACCTTACAAGAAATAGTTTAATTTAATATATATATTAATTAGCGACTAGAGGCAATCACATAAATGTTAGGAAATCAAAAGTTACAATAAAAAAAGGCTGCGCATAGATACCCTTACTAAATATAGTTTAATTTAATATATATATTAATAAGCGACTAGAGGCAGTCTTATAAATGTTAGGAAATTAAAAGATATATTATAAGACAGAGATTTTTGGTAAGGGTATCTTTGCGCTGCCATTTAATGGATGTGTGCTCTCGCAATGAACATGCACACACATTTGCATATGATTACAGTTATAGCTACATGTATTCGCATTTATGTCTACAAATGTGTTTATAATATTCGACTGCTGTCTACATTCGTTAAGCGGCAGCGCATAGATACCCTTACAAAAATAGTTCAATATATATATATGTGAATTAGCGACGAGAGGTAATCACATAAATGTAAGGAAATTAAAAGTAATATCATAAAAATGAGTAATATGTTAAATATTTTTTGTAAGGGTATCTATGCGCTGCCATTTGATGGTTGTGTGCTCTCGCAATGAACATGCACACACACTTGCATATTATTACAGTTATAGCTACATGTATTCGCATTTATGTCTACAAATGTGTTTATAATATTCGACTGCTGTCTACATTCGTTAAGCGATAGCGCATAGATACCCTTACAAAAAATAGTTTAATTTAATATATTTATTTATTGGCGACTTGGGGCAGTCACATAAATGTTAGGAAATTAAGAGTAATACTATAAAAAAGAGTAATCAGTTAAATATTTTTGGTAAGGGTATCTGTGCGCTGCCATTTAGTGGATTTGTGCTCTCGCAATGAACATGCACACACACTTGCATATGATTACAGTTAAAGCTACATGTATTCGCATTTATGTCTACAAATGTGTTTATAATATTCGGCTGCTGTCTACAGTCGTTAAGCAGCAGCGCATAGATACCCTTACCAAAAATAGTTTGATTTAATATAATAATTTATTGGCGACTAGAGGCAGTCACATAAATGTTAGGAAATTAAGAGTAATACTATAAAAATGAGTAATAAGTTAAATATTTTTGGTAAGGGTATCTATGCGCTGCCATTTAGTGGATTTGTGCTCTCGCAATGAACATGCACACACACTTGCATATGATTACAGTTATAGCTACATGTATTCGCATTTATGTCTACAAATGTGTTTATAATATTCGGCTGCTGTCTACATTCGTTAAGCGGCGGCGTATAGATACCCTTACTAAACATAGTTTAATTTAATACATATATTAATAAGCGACTTGAGGCAGTCACATAAATGTTAGGAAATTAAAAGTTATATTATAAAACAGAGTAATGAGTTAAATATTTTTTGTAAGGGTATCTATGCGCTGCCATTTAATGGATGTGTGCTCTCGCAATGAACATGCACACACACTTGCATATGATTACAGTTATAGCTACATGTATTCGCATTTATGTCTACAAATGTGTTTATAATATTCGACTGCTGTCTACATTCGTTAAGCGGTAGCGCATAGATACCCATACAAAAAATAGTTTAATTTAATATATTTATTTATTGGCGACTAGAGGCAGTCACATAAATGTTAGGAAATTAAGAGTAATACTATAAAAAAGAGTAATAAGTTAAATAATTTTGGTAAGGGTATCTATGCGCTGCCATTTAATGGATTTGTGCTCTCGCAACGAACATGCACACACACTTGCATATGATTACAGTTATAGCTACATGTATTCGCATTTATGTCTACAAATGTGTTTATAATATTCGACTGCTGTCTACATTCGTTAAGCGGCAGCGCATTGATTCCCTTACAAAAAATAGTTTAATTTAATATATTTATTTATTAGCGACTAGAGGCAGTCACATAAGTGTTAGGAAATTAAGAGTAATACTATAAAAAAGAGTAATTAGTTAAATATTTTTTGTAAGGGTATCTATGCGCTGCCATTTAAAGGAATTGTGCTCTCGCAATTAACATGCACACACACGCATATGATTACAGGTATAGCTACATGTATTCGCATTTATGTCTACAAATGTGTTTTTAATATTCGACTGCTGTCAACATTCGTTAAGCGGCAGCGCATAGATACCCTTACCAAAAATAGTTTAATATAATATATTTATTTATTGGCGACTTGAGGCAATCACATAAATGTTAGGAAATTAAAAGTTATATTATAAAAAAGGCTGCGCAAAGTTACCCTTACCAAAAATAGTTTAATTTAATAAATATATTAATTAGCGACTAGAGGCAGTCACATAAATGTTAGGTAGTTAACAGTTATATTATAAAACAGAGTAATGAGTTAAATATTTTTTGTAAGGGTATCTATGCGCTGCCATTTAATGGATGTGTGCTCTGGCAATGAACATGCACACACACTGGCATATGATTACAGTTATAGCTACATGTATTCGCATTTATGTCTACAAATGTGTTTATAATATTCGACTGCTGTCTACATTCGTTAAGCGGTAGCGCATAGATACCCATACAAAAAATAGTTTAATTTAATATATTTATTTATTGGCGACTAGAGGCAGTCACATAAGAGTAATACTATAAAAATGAGTAATAAGTTAAATATTTTTGGTAAGGGTATCTATGCGCTGCCATTTAGTGGATTTGTGCTCTCGCAATGAACATGCACACACACTTGCATATGATTACAGTTATAGCTACATGTATTCGCATTTATGTCTACAAATGTGTTTATAATATTCGACTGCTGTCTACATTCGTTAAGCGGTAGCGCATAGATACCCATACAAAAAATAGTTTAATTTAATATATTTATTTATTGGCGACTAGAGGCAGTCACATAAATGTTAGGAAATTAAGAGTTAATACTATAAAAATGAGTAATAAGGTAAATATTTTTGGTAAGGGTATCTATGCGCTGCCATTTAATGGATGTGTGCTCTCGCAATGAACATGCACACACACTTGCATATGATTACAGTTATAGCTACATGTATTCGCATTTATGTCTACAAATGTGTTTATAACATTCGACTGCTGTCTACATTCGTTAAGCGGTAGCGCATAGATACCCTTACGAAAAATAGTTTAATTTAATATATTTATTTATTGGCGACTAGAGGCAGTGACATTAATGTTAGGAAATTAAGAGTTATACCATAAAAAGAGTAATAAGCTAAATTATTTTGGTAAGGGTATCTATGCGCTGCCATTTAATGGATTTGTGCTCTCGCAACGAACATGCACACACACTTGCATATGATTACAGTTATAGCTACATGTATTCGCATTTATGTCTACAAATGTGTTTATAATATTCGACTGCTGTCTACATTCGTAAAGCGTTAGCGCATAGATACCCTTACGAAAAATAGTTTAATTTAATATATATATGAATTAGCGACTAGAGGTAATCACATAAATGTAAGGAAATTAAAAGTAATATGAAAAACAATGAGTAATATGTTAAATATTTTTTGTAAGGGTATCTATGCGGCCATTTAAAGGAATTGTTCTTTCGCAATTAACATGCACACACACTTGCATATGATTACAGTTATAGCTACATATATTCGCATTTATGTCTACAAATGTGTTTATAATATTCGACAGCTGTCTACATTCGTTAAGCGGTAGCGCATAGATACCCTCACAAAAAATAGTTTAATTTAATATATTTATTTATTGGCGACTAGAGGCCGTCACATAAATGTTAGGTAATTAAGAGTAATACTATAAAAAAGAGTAATACGTTAAATAATTTTGGTAAGGGTATCTATGCGCTGCCATTTAATGGATTTGTGCTCTCGCAACGAACATGCACACACACTTGCATATGATTACAGTTATAGCTACATGTATTCGCATTTATGTCTACAAATGTGTTTATAATATTCGGCTGCTGTCTACATTCGTTAAGCGGCGGCGTATAGATACCCTTACTAAACATAGTTTAATTGAATTTTCGGCGTTGCTAATTTTCTGTAGTTGTTCGTGCTTGTGGGTAGAGACGGGGCAGGGCGGCAATAGTTCTATAAGGCAGCCAGTACCCGAAATTAAGATTTTTCAATTTCAGCCCGCAGTGCTTCTCTCCGAAATGGAGGGTATAAGCGCATTATTAATATGTTTGCAACACTTACTTGCAATTAACATGAAAAATCCATAAAGTAATAATTATCATATATAAATTTAATACATTTTATGTTATCAAAAAACTTTCACCGTTAATAACAATATAATTTCGTTCATATTAATAGTTTAATTTAATATATTTATTTGTTGGCGACTAGAGGCAGTCACATAAATGTTAGGAAACTAAAAGTAATACTATAAAAAAGAGTAATAAGTTAAATATTTTTTGTAAGGGTATCTATGCGCTGCCATTTAGTGGATGTGTGCTCTCGCAATGAACATGCACACACACTTGCATATGTTTACAGATATAGCTACTTGTATTCACATTTATGTCTACAAATGTGTTTATAATATTCGGCTGCTATCTACATTCGTTAAGCGGCAGCGCATAGATACCCTTACCAAAAATAGTTTAATATAATATATTTATTTATTTGCGATTAGAGGCAATCACATAAATGTTAGGATATTAAAAGTTATAATAAAAACAAGGCTGCGCATAGATACCCTTACCAAAAATAGTTTAATTTTATATATATATTAATTAGCGACTAGAGGCAGTCACATTAATGTTAGGAAACTAAAAGTAATACCATAAAAAAGAGTAATAAGTTAAATATTTTTGGTAAGGGTATCTATGCGCTGCAATTTAGTGGATGTGTGCTCTCGCAATGAACATGCACACACACTTGCATATGATTACAGTTATAGCTACATGTATTCGCATTTATGTCTACAAATGTGTTTATAATATTCGGTTGCTGTCTTCATTCGTTAAGCGGTAGCGCATAGATACCCTTACCAAAAATAGTTTAATATAATATATATATTAATTAGCGACTAGAGTTAGTCACATTAATGTTAGGAAATTAAAAGTAATACCATAAAAATGAGTAATAAGTTATTTATTTTTGATAAGAGTATCTATGCGCTGCCATTTAGTGGATGTGTGCTCTCGCAATGAACATGCACACAGACTTGCATATGATTACAGTTATAGCTACATGTATTCGAATTTATGTCTACAAATGTGCTTATAATATTCGGTTGCTGTCTATATTCGTTAAGCGGCAGCGCAAAGATACCCTTACCAAAAATAGTTTTTTTTCAATATATTTATTTATTGGCGACTAGAGGCAGTCACATAAATGTTAGGAAATTAAAAGTAATACCATAAAAACGAGTATTAAGCTAAATATTTTTGATAAGAGTATCTATGCGCTGCCATTTAGTGGATGTGTGCTCTCGCAATGAAAATGTACACACACTTGCATATGATTACAGTTATAGCTACATGTATTCGAATTTATGTCTACAAATGTGTTTATAATATTCGGTTGCTGTCTACATTCGTTAAGCGGCAGCGCAAAGATACCCTTACCAAAATAGTTTATTTTTTAATTTACTTATATATTGGCGACAAGAGGTAGTCACATAAATGTTAAAAATTAACAGCTATATTATAAAACATAGTTATAAATAAAATATTTTTGGTAAGGGTATCTATGCGTTGCCATTGAATGGGTGTGTTCTTTTGCAATGAACATGCACAAACACTTGCATATGATTACAGTTATAGCTACATGTATTTGCATATATGTCTACAAATGTGTTTATAATATTCGGCTGCTCTGTACATTCGTTAAGCGGCAGCGCATAGATACCCTTACAAAAAATTTTTAGCTTACTTCTCTTTTTTATAATATTACTTTTAATTTCCTGACAGTTATTTAAACTTCCTATATGACTGCCTCTAGTCGCCAATAAATAAATAAATAAATATATTAAATTAAACTATTAATGTGAACGAAAAGATATTGTTATTAATGGTGATAGTTCTTTGATAACATGAAATGTATTAAATCAATAAATAATAATTATGACTTAATGGATTTTTCATGTTAATTGCAAGGTAGTGTTGAAAACATATTAATTATGCCCTAATACCCTCCATTTCGAAGAGAAGCACTGCGGGCAGAAATTGAAAAATCTTAATTTCGGCTACTGGCTGCCTCATAGAACTATTGCTGCCCCCGCCCCGTCCCTACCCACAAGCTCGAACGACTACAGAAAAAAGTCAACGCAGGAAATTCACAGCAATGGCCGCCTGTATTCTTGTGATTGAATATATGTATATGTGTTGCTGCTTATTCGCAGCAGGCAGGCATAGAATATTCTTTTAGCGATCAGCGGCACACAGTGCCGAACTCATTGCTTGCTCTGGCTTCGCTGCCGCAACATCTATTTCGACGCTCCGAAACGCTTGCATACAAGCGAATTAGCAGCAACACATATATACATATATATTGAATCACAAGAAGACATGCGGCCAATGCTGTGAATTTTCGGCGTTGCTACTTTTCTGTAGTTGTTCGTGCTTGTGGGTAGAGACGGGGCGGGGCGGCAATAGTTCTATGAGGCTTCTCTTCGAAATGGAGGGTATAAGGGCATAATTAATACGTTTGCAACACTTACTTGCAATTAACATGCAAAATCCATTAAGTAATAATTATTATTTATGAATTTAATACATTGTATGTTATCAAAAAACTATCACCGTTAATAACAATATATTTTCGTTCATATTAATAGTTTAATTTAATATATTTATTTATTAACGACTAGAGGCAGTCACATTAATGTTAGGAAACTAAAAGTAATACTATAAAAAATAAGTAATAAGTTAAATATTTTTGGTAAGGGTATCTATGCGCTGCCATTTAGTAGATGTGTGTTCTCGCAATGAACATACATGAACGCATATATATATTAATTAGCGGCTAGAGGCAGTCACATAAATGTTAGGAAATTAAGAGAAATACTATAAAAATGAGTAATAAGTTAAATATTTTTCGTAAGGGTATTTATGCGCTGCCTTTTAATGGATGTGTGCTCTCGCAATGAACATGCACACACACTTGCATATTATTACAGTTATAGCTACATGTATTCGCATTGATGTCTACAAATGTGTTTTTAATATTCGGCTGCTCTGTACATTCGTTAAGCGGCAGAGCATAGATACCCTTACCAAAAATAGTTTAATTTAATATATTTATTTATTGGCGACTAGAGGCAGTCACATAAATGTTGAGAAATTAAAAGTAGTAATATAAAAAAATCTGCGCATAGATGCCTCTACCAAAAATAGTTTAATTTAATATATTTATTAATTAGCGACTAGAGGCAGTCACATAAATGTTAGGAAATTAAGAGTAATACTATGAAAATGAGTAATAAGTTAAATATTTTTGGTAAGGGTATCTATGCGCTGCCATTTAATGGATGTGTGCTCTCGCAATGAACATGCACACACACTTGCATATGATTAGAGTTATAGCTACATGTATTCGCATTAATGTCTACAAATGTGTTTATAATATTCGGCTGCTGTCTACATTCGTTAAGCGGCGGTGCATAGATATCCTTACCAAAAATAGTTTCATTTAATATATATATTAATTAGCGACTAGAGGCAGTCACATAAATGTTAGGAAATTAATAGTTATATTATAAAAAGAGTACTTAGTTAAATATTTTTAGTAAGGGTATCTATGCGCTGCCATTGAATGGATGATTGCCTTCGCAATGAACATGCACACACACTTGTATATTATTACAGTTAAAGCTATATGTATTCGCATTGATGTCTACAAATGTGTTTATAATATGCGGCTGCTGTCTACATTCGTTAAGCGGCAGCGCATAGATACCCTTACAAAAAATAGGTTAGTTTAATATATTTATTTATTGGCGACTAGAGGCAGTCACATAAATGTTAGGAAATTAAGAGTAATACTATAAAAAAAAAGTAATAAGTTAAATATTTTTTGTAAGGGTATCTATGCGCTGCCATTTAAAGGAATTTTGCTCTCGCAATGAACATGCACACACACTTGTATATTATTACAGTTATAGCTACATGTATTCGCATTTATGTCTACAAATGTGTTTTTAATATTCGACTGTTGTCTTCATTCGTAAAGCGGCAGCGCATAGATACCCTTACAAAAAATAGTTTAATTTAATATATTTATTTATTGGTGACTAGAGGCAATCACATAAATGTTAGGAAATTAAAAGTTATAATATAAAAAAGGCTGCGCATAGATACCCTTACCAAAAATAGTTTTATTTAATATATATATTAATTAGCGACTATATAATATAACTTTTAATTTCCTGACAGTTATTTAAATTTCCTATATGACTGCCTATAGTCGCCAATAAATAAATAAATAAATATATTAAATTAAACTATTAATATGAACGAAAAGATATTGTTATTAATGGTGATAGTTCTTTGATAACATAAAATGTATTAAATCAATAAATAATAATTATGACTTAATGGATTTTTCATGTTAATTGAAAGTAAGTGTTGCAAACATATTACTTATGCCCTAATATCTTCCATTTCCATGTCGGTAGAGACGGGGCGGGGCGGCAATAGTTCTATGAGGCAGCCAGTAGTCGAAATAAAGATTTTTTCAATTTCAGCCCGCAGTGCTTCTCTTCGAAATGGAGGGTATAAGGGCATAAGTAATATGTTTGCAACACTAACTTAACAATTAACATGAAAAATCCATTAAGTTATAATTATTTTTTATTGATTTAATACATTTTATGTTTCAAAAAACTATCACCGTTAATAACAATATATTTTCGTTCATATTAATAGTTTAATTTAATATAATTATTTATTGGCGACTAGAGGCAGTCACATAAATGTTAGGAAATTAAGAGTAATACCATAAAACAGAGTAATAAGTTAAATATTTTTGGTAAGGGTATCTATGCACTGCCATTTAATGGATGTGTGCTCTCGCAATGAACATGAACACACACTTGCATATTTATTTATTTATTTATTTATAAAAAAACAGCTTAACAATGAGCAGTTAAACATAAAAGACTATAATACAAAAGAAAAATCTAACAGTTTTGGCAGCTCTGACACTAGGGACTGATTTATTGGCTACTCAAGCCGCTATGGTCCAACTCACAGCAAGATGTGTTCAGACGAAGCCAAGTTAAAAAAAAATAAGTAAAAAAAAAAAAAATTTAAAATTAAAATTAAAATGAAACAAAATATAATAAAATATATAAAAATAAAAGAACAAACAAAAAAAAAGAGATTTACTGTTAATTTAAGAAATACATCAACGCTTTTTTAACAGTAATTACTTCAGAGTCAAACGAGTAGAGATGGTAAAACTTATTGTAATTAAGGCACAAGGTACGGAAGGCTTCATGTTGAGCGTAATTAGTTAGGCAGACAGGTAGATGCAGAGGTATATAATTTTTAGTTGGGCGGGACGGAACTGAAATAAAAATGAGGCTAAGAAGAGTACTGGAGTCAATCTTTCCAGACAGTAGCTTATGCAGCATTATGACTCCATGGCAAGTTCTACGATTTTTTAATGATGGTAGGTTAATCAAGCGAAGTCTACACTCATAAGAGGGCAGCTGTCTGAGTCCCAATTTAAGCCACGAAGGGCGAACATCAGAAACTGCTTCTGAACTGATTCAATCAGATCCTGGAACTTTGTATACTGTGGAGACCAAACACAGGATGCATATTCAAGAATAGGTCTGACCAGCGAGATGTAAAGTAGTTTGGTGATATACGGGTCAGAGAATTCCTTAGACCATCTCTTGATAAAACCAAGGACACCTGAAGCTTTGTTAGAAATGACCGTTATGTGACAACTAAAGCATAGATTCGGAGCAAAAAGGATTCCCAAGTCATCCACCTTGCTTAAACGTTTTAAGGGAATATTGTCAATAGTGTACTCAAACAGATACGGTTTTCTGCGGTAAAATTTCATAAAATTACATTTCGAGATGTTAAGTGGTAGATGATTTAGAAAACACCAATTTTTAAGGGAATTTAAATCCTGTTGGAGCAAACTTGAACTTAGTGGGTCTTTAAATGATAGACAGAGTTTGAGATCATCTGCATACATTAGTGCATGAGAATGTGACAAGGCGAGAGGAAGATCATTTATAAACAAAATAAAAAGTAACGGCCCCAGATGGCTACCTTGTGGGACACCAGACGTTACCTTAATAGGTTTCGAAAGCGAAGAGTTAAAGCGCACACGCTGGTACCGATTATGAAGATAAGAGGTAATCCACAGAAGAAGTTTGTTTGGGAAGCCCAAATGACACAACTTGAAAAGGAGAAGATCGTGGTTAACAGAATCGAAAGCCTTACTAAAATCCGTATAAATGACATCAGTTTGACATTTTGATTGAAACCCAGAGTTAATTAAGGTTGAGAACTCCAGAAGGTTGGTTGACACTGAGCGCCTTTTGACAAATCCATGCTGTGACTTAGAAATCAGAGGCAGACAAAAATGCTGCAGTTGAGAACAAACAATTTTCTCAAATAACTTAGGAATTGCCGATAAGTTAGAAATGCCTCGATAATTAGATATGTCAGCCTTAGACCCTTTTTTATGAATGGGGCTAATATATGACTCTTTCCACACTTGAGGGAAATCACCAAACTCGAGAGAACGGTTGAAAATAAATAACAGAGGCAAACATAGCGAGTCAGCACATAGTTTAAGGACAGCACTCGGAACTTTATCCGGACCTACGGAAAAAGCATATTTTGAATTTTTTAGATATGATAAAAGGCAGTTATAATCAATGAAAGGTGGAACAATACCATTAGAATGACCTAAAGAGAAAGGGTAAGACCCAAATGAGTTGGACGATGAGAAGTAGCATTGTTGAAAAAAGGTTGCAAATAGATTTGAAATATCAATATCATTATCAGCAGACACATTATTAAAAAAAAGATATGACGGAAACTGTGAAGAGTTACGTTTGGAGTTAACAAACTTGTAAAACTGCCTTGGGTCACGTTGAAAATTGAGCTTACATTTGGACAAATAATTATTATAGCAAGATGAATTTAAAAGGAAAAATTTGGAACGCGCGATGGAATATTTTGAAAAGTCAGACTGCGACCCTGATTTCTTAAACGTTTTTAAGATAAGTCAACCTAGGGGTAAACCATAATGGACCTCTCTTTAATATTGACGGACATATTAATGGAACACAGTCACATATGATTACAGTTATAGCTACATGTATTCGCATTGATGTCTACAAATGTGTTTATAATATTTGACTGCTGTCTACATTCGTTGAGCGGCAGCGCAAAGATACCCTTACCAAAAATTGTTTAATTTAATATATATATAAATTAGCGACTAGAGGCAGTCACATAAATGTAAGGAAATTAAAAGTTATATTATAAAACAGAGTAATATGTTAAATATTTTTGGTAAGGGTATCTATGCGCTGTCGTTTAATGGATGTATGCTCTCGCAATGAACATGCATACACTCTTGCATATTATTACAGTTATAGCTACATGTATTCGCATTTATGTCTACAAATGTGTTTATAATATTCGGCTGCTCTGTACATTCGTTAAGCGGCGGCGCATAGATACCCTTACCAAAAATAGTTTAATTTAATATATATATGAATTAGCGACTAGAGGTAATCACATAAATGTAAGGAAATTAAAAGTAATATTATAAAATTGAGTATTATGTTAAATATTATAGTAAGGGTATCTATGCGCTGCCATTTAATGGATTTGTGTTCTCGCAATGAACATGCACACACACTTGCATATGATTACAGTTATAGCTACATGTATTCGCATTTATGTCTACAAATGTGTTTATAATATTCGACTGCTGTCTACATTCGTTAAGCGGCAGCGCATAGATACCCTTACCACAAATAGTTTAAGTTAATATATATATTAATAAGCGACTATGGCAGTCACATAAATGTTAGGAAATTAAAAGTTATATTAAAAATAGAGTAATAAGTTAAATATTTTTTGTAAGGGTATCTATGCGTTGCCATTTAATGGATGTGTGTTCTCGCAATGAACATGCACACACACTTGCATATGATTACAGTTATAGCTACATGTATTCGCATTTATGTCTACAAATGTGTTTATAATATTCGACTGCTGTCTTCATTCGTTAAGCGGCAGCGCATAGATACCCTTACCACAAATAGTTTAATTTCATATATATATGAATTAGCGACTAGAGGTAATCACATAAATGTAAGGAAATTAAAAGTAATATTATAAAATTGAGTAATATGTTAAATATTATTGTAGGGGTATCTATGCGCTGCCATTTAATGGATTTGTGCTCTCGCAATGAACATGCACACACACTTGCATATTATTACAATTATAGCTACATGTATTCGCATTTATTACTACAAATGTGTTTATAATATTCGACTGCTGTCTACATTCGTTAAGCGGCGGCGTATAGATACTCTTACTAAAAATAGTTTAGTTTAATATATATATAAATAAGCGACTAGAGGCAGTCACATAAATGTTAGGAAATTAAAAGATATATTATAAATAGAGTAATAAGTTAAATATTTTTGGTAAGGGTATCTATGCGCTGCCATTTAATGGATGTGTGTTCTCGCAATGAACATGCACACACACTTGCATATGATTACAGTTATAGCTACATGTATTCGCATTTATGTCTACAAATGTGTTTATAATATTCGACTGCTGTCTACATTCGTTAATCGGTAGCGCATAGATACCCTTACAAAAAATAGTTTAATTAAATATATATATTTATTGGCGACTAGAGGCAGTCACATAAATGTAAGGAAATTAAGAGTAATACTATAAAAAAGAATAATAGTTAAATATTTTTTGTAAGGGTATCTATGCGCTGCAATTTAATGGATTTGTGCTCTCGCAACGAATATGCACACACACTTGCATGTGATTACAGTTATAGCTACATGTATTCGCATTTATGTCTGCAAATGTGTTTATAATATTCGGCTGCTGTCTACATTCGTTAAGCGTAGGCGCATAGATACCCTTACCAAAAATAGTTTAATTTAATATTAATATTAATAAGCGACTAGAGGCAGTCACATTAATGTTAGAAAATTAAGAGTAATACTATAAAAAAGCGTAATAAGTTAAATATTTTTGGTAAGGGTATCTATGCGCTGCCATTTAAACGAATTGTTCTCTCGCAATTAACATGCACACACACTTGCATATTGTAGCGAAACTCGCCTAGTGGCGACAATTAACACTACGGTTAGCCGAGCGGAACTTTAAATGAAGGCGATACGGCAGTCGCTGCGCCAGGATTCACAATTAGAGACGAGGATATTCCAGGTTTTAAGCCAATTTATTGCCAATCAGATTTGGTACAGCTTGTTTTACCTCAACTCAATCTAGCGTTGCGCACGCGCCCGCAGATAAGAAGAAGAAAAAGAGTCGATACGCTGATCGGTACGTACACTGGGCGAGTATGCGCCAAATGTTAGCTGTTTAAAGATTACAGCGAAGTTGCTGTTTTCGCTACATTACCCCCCTCTAAGACTCGAGACTCCCGGCCGAGTAAAATCTAAAGAAGGCTCTTGATAAACAGCTAGACGGTTAACGTGAACGGTCCTCGTGGCTCGTTTCCCGGATAGCCGCACCTCATAGACTAAGTCGGAGTGACGTCGAACCACGGTGGCTGGCCCGACCCAGTCGGACTGCAGTTTCGGGCATCATCCTACTTTGCGAGTTGGTGCGTACAGCCAGACCGCGTCGCCCGCTACGAATTCCAAAGGGTGCGACCGGAGGTCATACCGCGCTTTATTGACGGTGGCCGCAGCTCTTAAATGTTCGCGGGCGGATTGATGAGTCTGGCGGAGGCCTTCCTCTAGTTTTTCCACAAACGCCGGATAGCCTTCTGAATCGGGTGACGGACGTCCATACAGAAGTTCAGCCGGGAGGCGAAGAAAATTTAATTTTTTGCCAAAAATGACCATGATCCGACATCAAATACCCGAGTTATGAGCATTCAATGATGACCATGTAAGATTTTCAGCATTAACAAAAAAATAAGATTTTTGGAGCTTCATAAATTGCATATCTGGGCCAAAATAAGTCCGATCTTTGAGTGGTATACCTTTTTAGACTCGTTAAGATCAGAATTATAGATTGCCATTTAAAAATGGCCATGCCAGCAAATTTCATTTTTTGCCAAAAATGACCATGATCCGACATCAAATACCCGAGTTATGAGCATTTAAAGATGACCATGTAATATTTTCAGCATTAACAAAAAAATAAGATTTTTGGAGCTTCATAACTTGCATATCTCGGCCAAAATAAGTCCGATCTTTGAGTGGTATACCTTTTTAGACTCGTTAAGATCAGAATTATAGATTGCCATTTAAAAATGGCCATGCCAGCAAAATTCATTTTTTGCCAAAAATGACCATGATCCGACATCAAATACCCGAGTTATGAGCATTCAAAGATGACCATGTAATATTTTCAGCATTAACAAAAAAATAAGATTTTTGGAGCTTCATAGCTTGCATATCTGGGCCAAAATAAGTCCGATCTTTGAGTGGTACACCTTTTTAGACTCGTTAAGATCAGAATTATAGATTGCCATTCAAAAATGGCCATGCCAGCTTATTTCATTTTTTGCCAAAAATGACCATGATCCGACATCAAAAACCCGAGTTATGAGCATTCAAAGATAACCATGTAATATTTTCAGCATTAACAAAAAAATAAGATATTTGAAGCTTCATAACTTGCATATCTCGGCCAAAATAAGTCCGATCTTCGAGTGGTATATCTTTTTAGACTCGTTAAGATCAGAATTATAGATTGCCATTTAAAAATGGCCATGCCAGCAAATTTCATTTTTTGCCAAAAATGACCATGATCCGACATCAAATACCCGAGTTATGAGCATGCAAAGATGACCATGTAATATTTTCAGCATTAAAAAAAAAATAAGATTTTTGGAGCTTCATAACTTGCATATCTCGGCCAAAATAAGTCCGATCTTTGAGTGGTATACCTTTTTAGACTCGTTAAGATCAGAATTATAGATTGCCATTTAAAAATGGCCATGCCAGCAAATTTCATTTTTTGCCAAAAATGACCATGATCCGACATCAAATACCCGAGCTATGAGCATTCAAAGATGACCATGTAATATTTTCAGCATTAACAAAAAAATAAGATTTTTGGAGCTTCATAGCTTGCATATCTGGGCCAAAATAAGTCCGATCTTTGAGTGGTACACATTTTTAGACTCGTTAAGATCAGAATTATAGATTGCCATTCAAAAATGGCCATGCCAGCTTATTTCATTTTTTGCCAAAAATGACCATGATCCGACATCAAAAACCCGAGTTATGAGCATTCAAAGATAACCATGTAATATTTTCAGCATTAACAAAAAAATACGATTTTTGGAGCTTCATAACTTGCATATCTCGGCCAAAATAAGTCCGATCTTTGAGTGGTATACCTTTTTAGACTCGTTAAGATCAGAATTATAGATTGCCATTTAAAAATGGCCATGCCAGCTAATTTCATTTTTTGCCAAAAATGACCATGATCCGACATCAAATACCCGAGTTATGAGCATTCAAAGATAACCATCTAATATTTTCAGCATTAAGAAAAAAATAAGATTTTTGGAGCTTAATAACTTGCATATCTCGGCCAAAATAAGTCCGATCTTTGAGTGGTATACCTTTTTAGACTCGTTAAGATCAGAATTATAGATTGCCATTTAAAAATGGCCATGCCAGCAAATTTAATTTTTTGCCAAAAATTACCATGATCCGACATCAAATACCCGAGTTATGAGCATTCAAAGATGACCATGTAATATTTTCAGCATTAACAAAAAAATAAGATTTTTGGAGCTTCATAACTTGTATATCTCGACCAAAATAAGTCCGATCTTTGAGTGGTATACCTTTTCAGACTCGTTAAGATCAGAATTATAGATTGCCATTTAAAAATGGCCATGCCAGCAAATTTAATTTTTTGCCAAAAATTACCATGATCCGACATCAAATACCCGAGTTATGAGCATTCAAAGATGACCATGTAATATTTTCAGCATTAACAAAAAAATAAGATTTTTGGAGCTTCATACTTGCATATCTCGGCCAAAATAGGTCCGATCTTTGAGTGGTATACCTTTTTAGACTCGTTAAGATCAGAATTATAGATTGCCATTTAAAAATGGCCATGCCAGCAAATTTCATTTTTTGCCAAAAATGACCATGATCCGACATCAAATACCCGAGTTATGAGCATTCAAAGATGACCAAGTAATATTTTCAGCATTAACAAAAAAATAAGATTTTTGGAGCTTCATAACTTGCATATCTCGGCCAAAATAAGTCCGATCTTTGAGTGGTATACCTTTTTAGACTCGTTAAGATCAGAATTATAGATTGCCATTTAAAAATGGCCATGCCAGCAAATTTCATTTTTTGCCAAAAATGACCATGATCCGACATCAAATACCCGAGTTATGAGCATTCAAAGATGACCATGTAATTTAAAAAAATAAGATTTTTGGAGCTTCATAACTTGCATATCTCGGCCAAAATAAGTCCGATCTTTGAGTGGTATACCTTTTTAGACTCGTTAAGATCAGAATTATAGATTGCCATTTAAAAATGGCCATGCCAGCAAATTTCATTTTTTGCCAAAATTGACCATGATCCGACATCAAATACCCGAGTTATGAGCATTCAAAGATGACCATGTAATATTTTCAGCATTAACACAAAAATAAGATTTTTGGAGCTTTGTAACTTGCATATCTCGGCCAAAATAAGTCCGATCTTTGAGTGGTATACCTTTTTAGACTCGTTAAGATCAGAATTATAGATTGCCATTTAAAAATGGCCATGCCAGCAAATTTCATTTTTTGCCAAAAATGACCATGATCCGACATCAAATACCCGAGTTATGAGCATTCAAAGATGACCATGTAATATTTTCAGCATTAACAAAAAAATAAGATTTTTGGAGCTTCATAACTTGCATATCTCGGCCAAAATAAGTCCGATCTTTGAGTGGTATACCTTTTTAGACTCGTTAAGATCAGAATTATAGATTGCCATTTAAAAATGGCCATGCCAGCAAATTTCATTTTTTGCCAAAAATGACCATGATCCGACATCAAATACCCGAGTTATGAGCATTCAAAGATGACCATGTAATATTTTCAGCATTAACAAAAAAATAAGATATTTGAAGCTTCATAACTTGCATATCTCGGCCAAAATAAGTCCGATCTTCGAGTGGTATATCTTTTTAGACTCGTTAAGATCAGAATTATAGATTGCCATTTAAAAATGGCCATGCCAGCTAATTTAGTTTTTTGCCAAAAATGACCATGATCCGACATCAAATACCCGAGTTATGAGCATGCAAAGATGACCATGTAATATTTTCAGCATTAAAAAAAAAATAAGATTTTTGGAGCTTCATAACTTGCATATCTCGGCCAAAATAAGTCCGATCTTTGAGTGGTATACCTTTTTAGACTCGTTAAGATCAGAATTATAGATTGCCATTTAAAAATGGCCATGCCAGCAAATTTCATTTTTTGCCAAAAATGACCATGATCCGACATCAAATACCCGAGCTATGAGCATTCAAAGATGACCATGTAATATTTTCAGCATTAACAAAAAAATAAGATTTTTGGAGCTTCATAGCTTGCATATCTCGGCCAAAATAAGTCCGATCTTTGAGTGGTACACCTTTTTAGACTCGTTAAGATCAGAATTATAGATTGCCATTCAAAAATGGCCATGCCAGCTTATTTCATTTTTTGCCAAAAATGACCATGATCCGACATCAAAAACCCGAGTTATGAGCATTCAAAGATAACCATGTAATATTTTCAGCATTAACAAAAAAATACGATTTTTGGAGCTTCATAACTTGCATATCTCGGCCAAAATAAGTCCGATCTTTGAGTGGTATACCTTTTTAGACTCGTTAAGATCAGAATTATAGATTGCCATTTAAAAATGGCCATGCCAGCTAATTTCATTTTTTGCCAAAAATGACCATGATCCGACATCAAATACCCGAGTTATGAGCATTCAAAGATAACCATCTAATATTTTCAGCATTAAGAAAAAAATAAGATTTTTGGAGCTTAATAACTTGCATATCTCGGCCAAAATAAGTCCGATCTTTGAGTGGTATACCTTTTTAGACTCGTTAAGATCAGAATTATAGATTGCCATTTAAAAATGGCCATGCCAGCAAATTTAATTTTTTGCCAAAAATTACCATGATCCGACATCAAATACCCGAGTTATGAGCATTCAAAGATGACCATGTAATATTTTCAGCATTAACAAAAAAATAAGATTTTTGGAGCTTCATAACTTGTATATCTCGACCAAAATAAGTCCGATCTTTGAGTGGTATACCTTTTCAGACTCGTTAAGATCAGAATTATAGATTGCCATTTAAAAATGGCCATGCCAGCAAATTTAATTTTTTGCCAAAAATTACCATGATCCGACATCAAATACCCGAGTTATGAGCATTCAAAGATGACCATGTAATATTTTCAGCATTAACAAAAAAATAAGATTTTTGGAGCTTCATAACTTGCATATCTCGGCCAAAATAAGTCCGATCTTTGAGTGGTATACCTTTTTAGACTCGTTAAGATCAGAATTATAGATTGCCATTTAAAAATGGCCATGCCAGCAAATTTCATTTTTTGCCAAAAATGACCATGATCCGACATCAAATACCCGAGTTATGAGCATTCAAAGATGACCAAGTAATATTTTCAGCATTAACAAAAAAATAAGATTTTTGGAGCTTCATAACTTGCATATCTCGGCCAAAATAAGTCCGATCTTTGAGTGGTATACCTTTTTAGACTCGTTAAGATCAGAATTATAGATTGCCATTTAAAAATGGCCATGCCAGCAAATTTCATTTTTTGCCAAAAATGACCATGATCCGACATCAAATACCCGAGTTATGAGCATTCAAAGATGACCATGTAAAATAAGATTTTTGGAGCTTCATAACTTGCATATCTCGGCCAAAATAAGTCCGATCTTTGAGTGGTATACCTTTTTAGACTCGTTAAGATCAGAATTATAGATTGCCATTTAAAAATGGCCATGCCAGCAAATTTCATTTTTTGCCAAAATTGACCATGATCCGACATCAAATACCCGAGTTATGAGCATTCAAAGATGACCATGTAATATTTTCAGCATTAACACAAAAATAAGATTTTTGGAGCTTTGTAACTTGCATATCTCGGCCAAAATAAGTCCGATCTTTGAGTGGTATACCTTTTTAGACTCGTTAAGATCAGAATTATAGATTGCCATTTAAAAATGGCCATGCCAGCAAATTTCATTTTTTGCCAAAAATGACCATGATCCGACATCAAATACCCGAGTTATGAGCATTCAAAAATGACCATGTAATATTTTCAGCATTAACAAAAAAATAAGATTTTTGGAGCTTCATAACTTGCATATCTCTGCCAAAATAAGTCCGATCTTTGAGTGGTATACCTTTTTAGACTCGTTAAGATCAGAATTATAGATTGCCATTTAAAAATGGCCATGCCAGAAAATTTCATTTTTTGAAAAAAATTACCATGATCCGACATCAAATACCCGAGTTATGAGCATTCAAAGATGACCATGTAATATTTTCAGCATTAACAAAAAAATAAGATTTTTGGAGCTTCATAACTTGCATATCTCGGCCAAAATAAGTCCGATCTTTGAGTGGTACACCTTTTTAGACTCGTTAAGATCAGAATTATAGATTGCCATTCAAAAATGGCCATGCCAGCTTATTTAATTTTTTGCCAAAAATGACCATGATCCGACATCAAAAACCCGAGTTATGAGCATTCAAAAATGACCATATAATATTTTCAGCATTAACAAAAAAATACGATTTTTGGAGCTTCATAACTTGCATATCTCGGCCAAAATAAGTCCGATCTTTGAGTGGTATACCTTTTTAGACTCGTTAAGAATAGAATTATAGATTGCCATTTAAAAATGGCCATGCCAGCAAATTTAATTTTTTGCCAAAAATTACCATGATCCGACATCAAATACCCGAGTTATGAGCATTCAAAGATGACCATGTAATATTTTCAGCATTAACAAAAATATAAGATTTTTGGAGCTTCATAACTTGCATATCTCGGCCAAAATAAGTCCGATCTTTGAGTGGTATACCTTTTTAGACTCGTTAAGATCAGAATTATAGATTGCCATTTAAAAATGGCCATGCCAGCAAATTTCATTTTTTTGCCAAAAATGACCATGATCCGACATCAAATACCCGAGTTATGAGCATTCAAAGATGACCATGTAATATTTTCAGCATTAACAAAAAAATAAGATTTTTGGAGCTTCATAACTTGCATATCTCGGCCAAAATAAGTCCGATCTTTGAGTGGTATACCTTTTTAGACTCGTTAAGATCAGAATTATAGATTGCCATTTAAAAATGGCCATGCCAGCAAATTTCATTTTTTGCCAAAAATGACCATGATCCGACATCAAATACCCGAGTTATGAGCATTCAAAGATGACCATGTAATATTTTCAGCATTAACACAAAAATAAGATTTTTGGAGCTTCATAACTTGCATATCTCGGCCAAAATAAGTCCGATCTTTGAGTGGTATACCTTTTTAGACTCGTTAAGATCAGAATTATAGATTGCCATTTAAAAATGGCCATGCCAGCAAATTTAATTTTTTGCCAAAAATGACCATGATCCGACATCAAATACCCGAGTTATGAGCATTCAAAGATGACCATGTAATATTTTCAGCATTAACAAAAAAATAAGATTTTTGGAGCTTCATAACTTGCATATCTCGGCCAAAATAAGTCCGATCTTTGAGTGGTATACCTTTTTAGACTCGTTAAGATCAGAATTATAGATTGCCATTTAAAAATGGCCATGCCAGCAAATTTAATTTTTTGCCAAAAATGACCATGATCCGACATCAAATACCCGAGTTATGAGCATTCAAAAATGACCATGTAATATTTTCAGCATTAACAAAAAAATAAGATTTTTGGAGCTTCATAACTTGCATATCTCGGCCAAAATAAGTCCGATCTTTGAGTGGTATACCTTTTTAGACTCGTTAAGATCAGAATTATAGATTGCCATTTAAAAATGGCCATGCCAGCAAATTTCATTTTTTGCCAAAAATGACCATGATCCGACATCAAATACCCGAGTTATGAGCATTCAAAGATGACCATGTAATATTTTCAGCATTAACAAAAAAATAAGATTTTTGGAGCTTCATAACTTGCATATCTCGGCCAAAATAAGTCCGATCTTTGAGTGGTATACCTTTTTAGACTCGTTAAGATCAGAATTATAGATTGCCATTTAAAAATGGCCATGCCAGCAAATTTCATTTTTTGCCAAAAATGACCATGATCCGACATCAAATACCCGAGTTATGAGCATTCAAAGATGACCATGTAATATTTTCAGCATTAACAAAAAAATAAGATTTTTGGAGCTTCATAACTTGCATATCTCGGCCAAAATAAGTCCGATCTTTGAGTGGTATACCTTTTTAGACTCGTTAAGATCAGAATTATAGATTGCCATTTAAAAATGGCCATGCCAGCAAATTTCATTTTTTGCCAAAAATGACCATGATCCGACATCAAATACCCGAGTTATGAGCATTCAAAGATGACCATGTAATATTTTCAGCATTAACACAAAAATAAGATTTTTGGAGCTTCGTAACTTGCATATCTCGGCCAAAATAAGTCCGATCTTTGAGTGGTATACCTTTTTAGACTCGTTAAGATCAGAATTATAGATTGCCATTTAAAAATGGCCATGCCAGCAAATTTCATTTTTTGCCAAAAATGACCATGATCCGACATCAAATACCCGAGTTATGAGCATTCAAAGATGACCATGTAATATTTTCAGCATTAACAAAAAAATAAGATTTTTGGAGCTTCATAACTTGCATATCTCGGCCAAAATAAGTCCGATCTTTGAGTGGTATACCTTTTTAGACTCGTTAAGATCAGAATTATAGATTGCCATTTAAAAATGGCCATGCCAGCAAATTTCATTTTTTGCCAAAAATGACCATGATCCGACATCAAATACCCGAGTTATGAGCATTCAAAGATGACCATGTAATATTTTCAGCATTAACAAAAAAATAAGATTTTTGGAGCTTCATAACTTGCATATCTCGGCCAAAATAAGTCCGATCTTTGAGTGGTATACCTTTTTAGACTCGTTAAGATCAGAATTATAGATTGCCATTTAAAAATGGCCATGCCAGCAAATTTCATTTTTTGCCAAAAATGACCATGATCCGACATCAAATACCCGAGTTATGAGCATTCAAAGATGACCATGTAATATTTTCAGCATTAACAAAAAAATAAGATTTTTGGAGCTTCATAACTTGCATATCTCGGCCAAAATAAGTCCGATCTTTGAGTGGTATACCTTTTTAGACTCGTTAAGATCAGAATTATAGATTGCCATTTAAAAATGGCCATGCCAGCAAATTTCATTTTTTGCCAAAAATGACCATGATCCGACATCAAATACCCGAGTTATGAGCATTCAAAGATGACCATGTAATATTTTCAGCATTAACAAAAAAATAAGATTTTTGGAGCTTCATAACTTGCATATCTCGGCCAAAATAAGTCCGATCTTTGAGTGGTATACCTTTTTAGACTCGTTAAGATCAGAATTATAGATTGCCATTTAAAAATGGCCATGCCAGCAAATTTCATTTTTTGCCAAAAATGACCATGATCCGACATCAAATACCCGAGTTATGAGCATTCAAAGATGACCATGTAATATTTTCAGCATTAACAAAAAAATAAGATTTTTGGAGCTTCATAACTTGCATATCTCGGCCAAAATAAGTCCGATCTTTGAGTGGTATACCTTTTTAGACTCGTTAAGATCAGAATTATAGATTGCCATTTAAAAATGGCCATGCCAGCAAATTTCATTTTTTGCCAAAAATGACCATGATCCGACATCAAATACCCGAGTTATGAGCATTCAAAGATGACCATGTAATATTTTCAGCATTAACAAAAAAATAAGATTTTTGGAGCTTCATAACTTGCATATCTCGGCCAAAATAAGTCCGATCTTTGAGTGGTATACCTTTTTAGACTCGTTAAGATCAGAATTATAGATTGCCATTTAAAAATGGCCATGCCAGCAAATTTCATTTTTTGCCAAAAATGACCATGATCCGACATCAAATACCCGAGTTATGAGCATTCAAAGATGACCATGTAATATTTTCAGCATTAACACAAAAATAAGATTTTTGGAGCTTCGTAACTTGCATATCTCGGCCAAAATAAGTCCGATCTTTGAGTGGTATACCTTTTTAGACTCGTTAAGATCAGAATTATAGATTGCCATTTAAAAATGGCCATGCCAGCAAATTTAATTTTTTGCCAAAAATGACCATGATCCGACATCAAATACCCGAGTTATGAGCATTCAAAAATGACCATGTAATATTTTCAGCATTAACAAAAAAATAAGATTTTTGGAGCTTCATAACTTGCATATCTCGGCCAAAATAAGTCCGATCTTTGAGTGGTATACCTTTTTAGACTCGTTAAGATCAGAATTATAGATTGCCATTTAAAAATGGCCATGCCAGCAAATTTCATTTTTTGCCAAAAATGACCATGATCCGACATCAAATACCCGAGTTATGAGCATTCAAAGATGACCATGTAATATTTTCAGCATTAACAAAAAAATAAGATTTTTGGAGCTTCATAACTTGCATATCTCGGCCAAAATAAGTCCGATCTTTGAGTGGTATACCTTTTTAGACTCGTTAAGATCAGAATTATAGATTGCCATTTAAAAATGGCCATGCCAGCAAATTTCATTTTTTGCCAAAAATGACCATGATCCGACATCAAATACCCGAGTTATGAGCATTCAAAGATGACCATGTAATATTTTCAGCATTAACAAAAAAATAAGATTTTTGGAGCTTCATAACTTGCATATCTCGGCCAAAATAAGTCCGATCTTTGAGTGGTATACCTTTTTAGACTCGTTAAGATCAGAATTATAGATTGCCATTTAAAAATGGCCATGCCAGCAAATTTAATTTTTTGCCAAAAATGACCATGATCCGACATCAAATACCCGAGTTATGAGCATTCAAAGATGACCATGTAATATTTTCAGCATTAACAAAAAAATAAGATTTTTGGAGCTTCATAACTTGCATATCTCGGCCAAAATAAGTCCGATCTTTGAGTGGTATACCTTTTTAGACTCGTTAAGATCAGAATTATAGATTGCCATTTAAAAATGGCCATGCCAGCAAATTTAATTTTTTGCCAAAAATGACCATGATCCGACATCAAATACCCGAGTTATGAGCATTCAAAGATGACCATGTAATATTTTCAGCATTAACAAAAAAATAAGATTTTTGGAGCTTCATAACTTGCATATCTCGGCCAAAATAAGTCCGATCTTTGAGTGGTATACCTTTTTAGACTCGTTAAGATCAGAATTATAGATTGCCATTTAAAAATGGCCATGCCAGCTAATTTCATTTTTTGCCAAAAATGACCATGATCCGACATCAAATACCCGAGTTATGAGCATTCAAAGATGACCATGTAATATTTTCAGCATTAACAAAAAAATAAGATTTTTGGAGCTTCATAACTTGCATATCTCGGCCAAAATAAGTCCGATCTTTGAGTGGTATACCTTTTTAGACTCGTTAAGATCAGAATTATAGATTGCCATTTAAAAATGGCCATGCCAGCAAATTTCATTTTTTGCCAAAAATGACCATGATCCGACATCAAATACCCGAGTTATGAGCATTCAAAGATGACCATGTAATATTTTCAGCATTAACAAAAAAATAAGATTTTTGGAGCTTCATAACTTGCATATCTCGGCCAAAATAAGTCCGATCTTTGAGTGGTATACCTTTTTAGACTCGTTAAGATCAGAATTATAGATTGCCATTTAAAAATGGCCATGCCAGCAAATTTCATTTTTTGCCAAAAATTGACCATGATCCGACATCAAATACCCGAGTTATGAGCATTCAAAGATGACCATGTAATATTTTCAGCATTAACAAAAAAATAAGATTTTTGGAGCTTCATAACTTGCATATCTCGGCCAAAATAAGTCCGATCTTTGAGTGGTATACCTTTTTAGACTCGTTAAGATCAGAATTATAGATTGCCATTTAAAAATGGCCATGCCAGCAAATTTCATTTTTTGCCAAAAATGACCATGATCCGACATCAAATACCCGAGTTATGAGCATTCAAAGATGACCATGTAATATTTTCAGCATTAACAAAAAAATAAGATTTTTGGAGCTTCATAACTTGCATATCTCGGCCAAAATAAGTCCGATCTTTGAGTGGTATACCTTTTTAGACTCGTTAAGATCAGAATTATAGATTGCCATTTAAAAATGGCCATGCCAGCAAATTTCATTTTTTGCCAAAAATGACCATGATCCGACATCAAATACCCGAGTTATGAGCATTCAAAGATGACCATGTAATATTTTCAGCATTAACAAAAAAATAAGATTTTTGGAGCTTCATAACTTGCATATCTCGGCCAAAATAAGTCCGATCTTTGAGTGGTATACCTTTTTAGACTCGTTAAGATCAGAATTATAGATTGCCAATTAAAAATGGCCATGCCAGCTTATTTCATTTTTTGCCAAAAATTACCATGATCCGACATCAAATACCCGAGTTATGAGCATTCAAAGATGACCATGTAATATTTTCAGCATTAACAAAAAAATAAGATTTTTGGAGCTTCATTACTTGCATATCTCGGCCAAAATAAGTTCGATCTTTGAGTGGTATACCTTTTTAGACTCGTTAAGATCAGAATTATAGATTGCCATTTAAAAATGGCCATGCCAGCAAATTTAATTTTTTGCCAAAAATGACCATGATCCGACATCAAATACCCGAGTTATGAGCATTCAAAGATGACCATGTAATATTTTCAGCATTAACAAAAAAATAAGATTTTTGGAGCTTCATAACTTGCATATCTCGGCCAAAATAAGTCCGATCTTTGAGTGGTATACCTTTTTAGACTCGTTAAGATCAGAATTATAGATTGCCATTTAAAAATGGCCATGCCAGCAAATTTCATTTTTTGCCAAAAATGACCATGATCCGACATCAAATACCCGAGTTATGAGCATTCAAAAATGACCATGTAATATTTTCAGCATTAACAAAAAAATAAGATTTTTGGAGCTTCATAACTTGCATATCTCGGCCAAAATAAGTTCGATCTTTGAGTGGTATACCTTTTTAGACTCGTTAAGATCAGAATTATAGATTGCCATTTAAAAATGGCCATGCCAGCTAATTTCATTTTTTGCCAAAAATTACCATGATCCGACATCAAATACCCGAGTTATGAGCATTCAAAGATGACCATGTAATATTTTCAGCATTAACAAAAAAATAAGATTTTTGGAGCTTCATAACTTGCATATCTCGGCCAAAATAAGTCCGATCTTTGAGTGGTATACCTTTTTAGACTCGTTAAGATCAGAATTATAGATTGCCATTTAAAAATGGCCATGCCAGCAAATTTCATTTTTTGCCAAAAATGACCATGATCCGACATCAAATACCCGAGTTATGAGCATTCAAAGATGACCATGTAATATTTTCAGCATTAACAAAAAAATAAGATTTTTGGAGCTTCATAACTTGCATATCTCGGCCAAAATAAGTCCGATCTTTGAGTGGTATACCTTTTTAGACTCGTTAAGATCAGAATTATAGATTGCCATTTAAAAATGGCCATGCCAGCAAATTTCATTTTTTGCCAAAAATGACCATGATCCGACATCAAATACCCGAGTTATGAGCATTCAAAGATGACCATGTAAAATAAGATTTTTGGAGCTTCATAACTTGCATATCTCGACCAAAATAAGTCCGATCTTTGAGTGGTATACCTTTTTAGACTCGTTAAGATCAGAATTATAGATTGCCATTTAAAAATGGCCATGCCAGCAAATTTCATTTTTTGCCAAAAATGACCATGATCCGACATCAAATACCCGAGTTATGAGCATTCAAAGATGACCATGTAATATTTTCAGCATTAACACAAAAATAAGATTTTTGGAGCTTTGTAACTTGCATATCTCGGCCAAAATAAGTCCGATCTTTGAGTGGTATACCTTTTTAGACTCGTTAAGATCAGAATTATAGATTGCCATTTAAAAATGGCCATGCCAGCAAATTTAATTTTTTGCCAAAAATGACCATGATTTGACATCAAATACCCGAGTTATGAGCATTCAAAAATGACCATGTAATATTTTCAGCATTAACAAAAAAATAAGATTTTTGGAGCTTCATAACTTGCATATCTCGGCCAAAATAAGTCCGATCTTTGAGTGGTATACCTTTTTAGACTCGTTAAGATCAGAATTATAGATTGCCATTTAAAAATGGCCATGCCAGCAAATTTCATTTTTTGCCAAAAAATTACCTTGATCCGACATCAAATACCCGAGTTATGAGCATTCAAAGATGACCATGTAATATTTTCAGCATTAACAAAAAAATAAGATTTTTGGAGCTTCATAACTTGCATATCTCGGCCAAAATAAGTCCGATCTTTGAGTGGTATACCTTTTTAGACTCGTTAAGATCAGAATTATAGATTGCCAATTAAAAATGGCCATTCCAGCTTATTTCATTTTTTGCCAAAAATTACCATGATCCGACATCAAATACCCGAGTTATGAGCATTCAAAGATGACCATGTAATATTTTCAGCATTAACAAAAAAATAAGATTTTTGGAGCTTCATTACTTGCATATCTCGGCCAAAATAAGTTCGATCTTTGAGTGGTATACCTTTTTAGACTCGTTAAGATCAGAAGTATAGATTGCCATTTAAAAATGGCCATGCCAGCAAATTTAATTTTTTGCCAAAAATGACCATGATCCGACATCAAATACCCGAGTTATGAGCATTCAAAGATGACCATGTAATATTTTCAGCATTAACAAAAAAATAAGATTTTTGGAGCTTCATAGCTTGCATATCTCGGCCAAAATAAGTCCGATCTTTGAGTGGTATACCTTTTTAGACTCGTTAAGATCAGAATTATAGATTGCCATTTAAAAATGGCCAAGCCAGCAAATTTAATTTTTTGCCAAAAATGACCATGATCCGACATCAAATACCCGAGTTATGAGCATTCAAAAATGACCATGTAATATTTTCAGCATTAACAAAAAAATAAGATTTTTGGAGCTTCATAACTTGCATATCTCGGCCAAAATAAGTTCGATCTTTGAGTGGTATACCTTTTTAGACTCGTTAAGATCAGAAGTATAGATTGCCATTTAAAAATGGCCGTGCCAGCTAATTTCATTTTTTGCCAAAAATTACCATGATCCGACATCAAATACCCGAGTTATGAGCATTCAAAGATGACCATGTAATATTTTCAGCATTAACAAAAAAATAAGATTTTTGGAGCTTCATAACTTGCATATCTCGGCCAAAATAAGTCCGATCTTTGAGTGGTATACCTTTTTAGACTCGTTAAGATCAGAATTATAGATTGCCATTTAAAAATGGCCATGCCAGCAAATTTCATTTTTTGCCAAAAATGACCATGATCCGACATCAAATACCCGAGTTATGAGCATTCAAAGATGACCATGTAAACTAAGATTTTTGGAGCTTCATAACTTGCATATCTCGGCCAAAATAAGTCCGATCTTTGAGTGGTATACCTTTTTAGACTCGTTAAGATCAGAATTATAGATTGCCATTTAAAAATGGCCA
>JAWNPD010000130.1:0-32528 GCA_035045305.1 Drosophila maculinotata | reverse complement strand
AAAGATAACCATTTAATATTTTCAGCATTAACAAAAAAATAAGATTTTTGGAGCTTCATAACTTGCATATCTCGGCCAAAATAAGTCCGATCTTTGAGTGGTATACCTTTTTAGACTCGTTAAGATCAGAATTATAGATTGCCATTTAAAAATGGCCATGCCAGCAAATTTAATTTTTTGCCAACAATGACCATGATCCGACATCAAATACCCGAGTTATGAGCATTCAAAGATGACCATGTAATATTTTCAGCATTAACAAAAAAATAAGATTTTTGGAGCTTCATAACTTGCATATCTCGGCCAAAATAAGTCCGATCTTTGAGTGGTATACCTTTTTAGACTCGTTAAGATCAGAATTATAGATTGCCATTTAAAAATGGGCATGCCAGCTAATTTCATTTTTTGCCAAAAATGACCATGATCCGACATCAAATACCCGAGTTATGAGCATTCAAAGATGACCATGTAATATTTTCAGCATTAACAAAAAAATAAGATTTTTGGAGCTTCATAACTTGCATATCTCGGCCAAAATAAGTCCGATCTTTGAGTGGTATACCTTTTTAGACTCGTTAAGATCAGAATTATAGATTGCCATTTAAAAATGGCCATGCCAGCAAATTTCATTTTTTGCCAAAAATGACCATGATCCGACATCAAATACCAGAGTTATGAGCATTCAAAGATGACCATGTAATATTTCAGCATTAACAAAAAAATAAGATTTTTGGAGCTTCATAACTTGCATATCTCGGCCAAAATAAATCCGATCTTTGAGTGGTATACCTTTTTAGACTCGTTAAGATCAGAGTTATAGATTGCCATTTAAAAATGGCCATGCCAGCAAATTTCATTTTTTGCCAAAAATGACCATGATCCGACATCAAATACCCGAGTTATGAGCATTCAAAAATGACCATGTAATATTTTCAGCATTAACAAAAAAATAAGATTTTTGGAGCTTCATAACTTGCATATCTCGGCCAAAATAAGTCCGATCTTTGAGTGGTATACCTTTTTAGACTCGTTAAGATCAAAATTATAGATTGCCATTTAAAAATGGCCATGCCAGCAAATTTCATTTTTATGCCAAAAATGACCATGATCCGACATCAAATACCCGAGTTATGAGCATTCAAAGATGACCATGTAATATTTTCAGCATTAACAAAAAAATAAGATTTTTGGAGCTTCATAACTTGCATATCTCGGACAAAATAAGTCCGATCTTTGAGTGGTATACCTTTTTAGACTCGTTAAGATCAGAATTATAGATTGCCATTTAAAAATGGCCATGCCAGCAAATTTCATTTTTTGCCAAAAATGACCATGATCCGACATCAAATACCCGAGTTATTTTCATTAAAAAATTACCATTTAATATTTTCAGCATTAACAAAAAAATAAGATTTTTGGAGCTTCATAACTTGCATATCTCGGTTAAAATAAGTCCGATCTTTGAGTGGTATACCTTTTTAGACTCGTTAAGATCAGAATTATTGATTGCCATTTAAAAATGGCCATGCCAGCAAATTTAATTTTTTGCCAAAAATGACCATGATCCGACATCAAATACCCGAGCTATGAGCATTCAAAGATGACCATGTAATATTTTCAGCATTAACAAAAAAATAAGATTTTTGGAGCTTCATAACTTGCATATCTCGGACAAAATAAGTCCGATCTTTGAGTGGTATACCTTTTTAGACTCGTTAAGATCAGAATTATAGATTGCCATTTAAAAATGGCCATGCCAGCAAATTTCTTTTTTTGCCAAAAATGACCATGATCCGACATCAAATACCCGAGTTATGAGCATTCAAAGATGACCATTTAATATTTTCAGCATTAACAAAAAAATAAGATTTTTGGAGCTTCATAACTTGCATATCTCGGCCAAAATAAGTCCGATCTTTGAGTGGTATACCTTTTTAGACTCGTTAAGATCAGAATTATAGATTGCCATTTAAAAATGGCCATGCCAGCAAATTTCATTTTTTGCCAAAAATGACCATGATCCGACATCAAATACCCGAGTTATGAGCATTCAAAGATGACCATGTAATATTTTCAGCATTAACAAAAAAATAAGATTTTTGGAGCTTCATAACTTGCATATCTCGGCCAAAATAAGTCCGATCTTTGAGTGGTATACCTTTTTAGACTCGTTAAGATCAGAATTATAGATTGCCATTTAAAAATGGGCATGCCAGCAAATTTCATTTTTTGCCAAAAATGACCATGATCCGACATCAAATACCCGAGTTATGAGCATTCAAAGATGACCATGTAATATTTTCAGCATTAACAAAAAAATAAGATTTTTGGAGCTTCATAACTTGCATATCTCGGCCAAAATAAGTCCGATCTTTGAGTGGTATACCTTTTTAGACTCGTTAAGATCAGAATTATAGATTGCCATTTAAAAATGGCCATGCCAGCAAATTTCATTTTTTGCCAAAAATGACCATGATCCGACATCAAATACCCGAGTTATGAGCATTCAAAGATGACCATGTAATATTTTCAGCATTAACAAAAAAATTAGATTTTTGGAGTTTCATAACTTGCATATCTCGGCCAAAATAAGTCCGATCTTTGAGTGGTATACCTTTTTAGACTCGTTAAGATCAAAATTATAGATTGCCATTTAAAAATGGCCATGCCAGCAAATTTCATTTTTTGCCAAAAATGACCATGATCCGACATCAAATACCCGAGTTATGAGCATTCAAAGATGACCATGTAATATTTTCAGCATTAACAAAAAAATAAGATTTTTGGAGCTTCATAACTTGCATATCTCGGCCAAAATAAGTCCGATCTTTAGACCGTGGATATAAATTTCATTTTTTGCCAAAAATGACCATGATCCGACATCAAATACCCGAGTTATGAGCATTCAAAGATGACCATGTAATATTTTCAGCATTAACAAAAAAATAAGATTTTTGGAGCTTCATAACTTGCATATCTCGGCCAAAATAAGTCCGATCTTTGAGTGGTATACCTTTTTAGACTCGTTAAGATCAGAATTATAGATTGCCATTTAAAAATGGCCATGCCAGCAAATTTAATTTTTTGCCAAAAATGACCATGAATCGACATCAAATACCCGAGTTATGAGCATTCAAAGATGACCATGTAATATTTTCAGCATTAACAAAAAAATAAGATTTTTGGAGCTTCATAACTTGCATATCTCGGCCAAAATAAGTCCGATCTTTGAGTGGTATACCTTTTTAGACTCGTTAAGATCAGAATTATATATTGCCATTTAAAAATGGCCATGCCAGCAAATTTCATTTCTTGCCAAAAATGACCATGATCCGACATCAAATACCCGAGTTATGAGCATTCAAAGATGACCATGTAATATTTTCAGCATTAACAAAAAAATAAGATTTTTGGAGCTTCATAACTTGCATATCTCGGCCAAAATAAGTCCGATCTTTGAGTGGTATACCTTTTTAGACTCGTTAAGATCAGAATTATAGATTGCCATTTAAAAATGGCCATGCCAGCAAATTTCATTTTTTGCCAAAAATGACCATGATCCGACATCAAATACCCGAGTTATGAGCATTCAAAGATGACCATGTAATATTTTCAGCATTAACAAAAATATTAGATTTTTGGAGCTTCATAACTTGCATATCTCGGCCAAAATAAGTCCGATCTTTGAGTGGTATACCTTTTTAGACTCGTTAAGATCAGAATTATAGATTGCCATTTAAAAATGGCCATGCCAGCTAATTTCATTTCTTGCCAAAAATGACCATGATCCGACATCAAATACCCGAGTTATGAGCATTCAAAGATGTCCATGTAATATTTTCAGCATTAACAAAAAAATAAGATTTTTGGAGCTTCATAACTTGCATATCTCGGCCAAAATAAGTCCGATCTTTGAGTGGTATACCTTTTTAGACTCGTTAAGATCAGAATTATAGATTGCCATTTAAAAATGGCCATGCCAGCAAATTTCATTTTTTGCCAAAAATGACCATGATCCGACATCAAATACCCGAGTTATGAGCATTGAAAGATGACCATGTAATATTTTCAGCATTAACAAAAAAATAAGATTTTTGGAGCTTCATAACTTGCATATCTCGGCCAAAATAAGTCCGATCTTTGAGTGGTATACCTTTTTAGACTCGTTTAGATCAGAATTATAGATTGCCATTTAAAAATGGCCATGCCAGCAAATTTCATTTTTTGCCAAAAATGACCATGATCCGACATCAAATACCCGAGTTATGAGCATTCAAAGATGACCATGTAATATTTTCAGCATTAACAAAAATATTAGATTTTTGGAGCTTCATAACTTGCATATCTCGGCCAAAATAAGTCCGATCTTTGAGTGGTATACCTTTTTAGACTCGTTAAGATCAGAATTATAGATTGCCATTTAAAAATGGTCATGCCAGCAAATTTCATTTTTTGCCAAAAATGACCATGATCCGACATCAAATACCCGAGTTATGAGCATTCAAAAATGACCATGTAATATTTTCAGCATTAACAAAAAAATAAGATTTTTGGAGCTTCATAACTTGCATATCTCGGCCAAAATAAGTCCGATCTTTGAGTGGTATACCTTTTTAGACTCGTTAAGATCAGAATTATAGATTGCCATTTAAAAATGGCCATGCCAGCAAATTTAATTTTTTGGCAAAAATGACCATGATCCGACATCAAATACCCGAGTTATGAGCATTCAAAGATGACCATGTAATATTTTCAGCATTAACAAAAAAATAAGATTTTTGGAGCTTCATAACTTGCATATCTCGGCCAAAATAAGTCCGATCTTTGAGTGGTATACCTTTTTAGACTCGTTAAGATCAGAATTATAGATTGCCATTTAAAAATGGCCATGCCAGCAAATTTCATTTTTTGCCAAAAATGACCATGATCCGACATCAAATACCCGAGTTATGAGCATTCAAAGATGACCATGTAATATTTTCAGCATTAACAAAAAAATTAGATTTTTGGAGCTTCATAACTTGCATATCTCGGCCAAAATAAGTCCGATCTTTGAGTGGTATACCTTTTTAGACTCGTTAAGATCAGAATTATAGATTGCCATTTAAAAATGGTCATGCCAGCAAATTTCATTTTTTGCCAAAAATGACCATGATCCGACATCAAATACCCGAGTTATGAGCATTCAAAGATGACCATGTAATATTTTCAGCATTAACAAAAAAATAAGATTTTTGGAGCTTCATAACTTGCATATCTCGGCCAAAATAAGTCCGATCTTTGAGTGGTATACCTTTTTAGACTCGTTAAGATCAGAATTATAGATTGCCATTTAAAAATGGCCATGCCAGCAAATTTCATTTTTTGCCAAAAATGACCATGATCCGACATCAAATACCCGAGTTATGAGCATTCAAAGATGACCATGTAATATTTTCAGCATTAACAAAAAAATAAGATTTTTGGAGCTTCATAACTTGCATATCTCGGCCAAAATAAGTCCGATCTTTGAGTGGTATACCTTTTTAGACTCGTTAAGATCAGAATTATAGATTGCCATTTAAAAATGGCCATGCCAGCAAATTTCATTTTTTGCCAAAAATGACCATGATCCGACATCAAATACCCGAGTTATGAGCATTCAAAGATGACCATGTAATATTTTCAGCATTAACAAAAAAATAAGATTTTTGGAGCTTCATAACTTGCATATCTCGGCCAAAATAAGTCCGATCTTTGAGTGGTATACCTTTTTAGACTCGTTAAGATCAGAATTATAGATTGCCATTTAAAAATGGCCATGCCAGCAAATTTCATTTTTTGCCAAAAATGACCATGATCCGACATCAAATACCCGAGTTATGAGCATTCAAAGATGACCATGTAATATTTTCAGCATTAACAAAAAAATAAGATTTTTGGAGCTTCATAACTTGCATATCTCGGCCAAAATAAGTCCGATCTTTGAGTGGTATACCTTTTTAGACTCGTTAAGATCAGAATTATAGATTGCCATTTAAAAATGGCCATGCCAGCAAATTTCATTTTTTGCCAAAAATGACCATGATCCGACATCAAATACCCGAGTTATGAGCATTCAAAGATGACCATGTAATATTTTCAGCATTAACAAAAAAATAAGATTTTTGGAGCTTCATAACTTGCATATCTCGGCCAAAATAAGTCCGATCTTTGAGTGGTATACCTTTTTAGACTCGTTAAGATCAGAATTATAGATTGCCATTTAAAAATGGCCATGCCAGCAAATTTCATTTTTTGCCAAAAATGACCATGATCCGACATCAAATACCCGAGTTATGAGCATTCAAAGATGACCATGTAATATTTTCAGCATTAACAAAAAAATAAGATTTTTGGAGCTTCATAACTTGCATATCTCGGCCAAAATAAGTCCGATCTTTGAGTGGTATACCTTTTTAGACTCGTTAAGATCAGAATTATAGATTGCCATTTAAAAATGGCCATGCCAGCAAATTTCATTTTTTGCCAAAAATGACCATGATCCGACATCAAATACCCGAGTTATGAGCATTCAAAGATGACCATGTAATATTTTCAGCATTAACAAAAAAATAAGATTTTTGGAGCTTCATAACTTGCATATCTCGGCCAAAATAAGTCCGATCTTTGAGTGGTATACCTTTTTAGACTCGTTAAGATCAGAATTATAGATTGCCATTTAAAAATGGCCATGCCAGCAAATTTCATTTTTTGCCAAAAATGACCATGATCCGACATCAAATACCCGAGTTATGAGCATTCAAAGATGACCATGTAATATTTTCAGCATTAACAAAAAAATAAGATTTTTGGAGCTTCATAACTTGCATATCTCGGCCAAAATAAGTCCGATCTTTGAGTGGTATACCTTTTTAGACTCGTTAAGATCAGAATTATAGATTGCCATTTAAAAATGGCCATGCCAGCAAATTTAATTTTTTGCCAAAAATGACCATGATCCGACATCAAATACCCGAGTTATGAGCATTCAAAGATGACCATGTAATATTTTCAGCATTAACAAAAAAATAAGATTTTTGGAGCTTCATAACTTGCATATCTCGGCCAAAATAAGTCCGATCTTTGAGTGGTATACCTTTTTAGACTCGTTAAGATCAGAATTATAGATTGCCATTTAAAAATGGCCATGCCAGCAAATTTCATTTTTTGCCAAAAATGACCATGATCCGACATCAAATACCCGAGTTATGAGCATTCAAAGATGACCATGTAATATTTTCAGCATTAACAAAAAAATAAGATTTTTGGAGCTTCATAACTTGCATATCTCGGCCAAAATAAGTCCGATCTTTGAGTGGTATACCTTTTTAGACTCGTTAAGATCAGAATTATAGATTGCCATTTAAAAATGGCCATGCCAGCAAATTTAATTTTTTGCCAAAAATGACCATGATCCGACATCAAATACCCGAGTTATGAGCATTCAAAGATGACCATGTAATATTTTCAGCATTAACAAAAAAATAAGATTTTTGGAGCTTCATAACTTGCATATCTCGGCCAAAATAAGTCCGATCTTTGAGTGGTATACCTTTTTAGACTCGTTAAGATCAGAATTATAGATTGCCATTTAAAAATGGCCATGCCAGCAAATTTCATTTTTTGCCAAAAATGACCATGATCCGACATCAAATACCCGAGTTATGAGCATTCAAAGATGACCATGTAATATTTTCAGCATTAACAAAAAAATAAGATTTTTGGAGCTTCATAACTTGCATATCTCGGCCAAAATAAGTCCGATCTTTGAGTGGTATACCTTTTTAGACTCGTTAAGATCAGAATTATAGATTGCCATTTAAAAATGGCCATGCCAGCAAATTTAATTTTTTGCCAAAAATGACCATGATCCGACATCAAATACCCGAGTTATGAGCATTCAAAGATGACCATGTAATATTTTCAGCATTAACAAAAAAATAAGATTTTTGGAGCTTCATAACTTGCATATCTCGGCCAAAATAAGTCCGATCTTTGAGTGGTATACCTTTTTAGACTCGTTAAGATCAGAATTATAGATTGCCATTTAAAAATGGCCATGCCAGCAAATTTCATTTTTTGCCAAAAATGACCATGATCCGACATCAAATACCCGAGTTATGAGCATTCAAAGATGACCATGTAATATTTTCAGCATTAACAAAAAAATAAGATTTTTGGAGCTTCATAACTTGCATATCTCGGCCAAAATAAGTCCGATCTTTGAGTGGTATACCTTTTTAGACTCGTTAAGATCAGAATTATAGATTGCCATTTAAAAATGGCCATGCCAGCAAATTTAATTTTTTGCCAAAAATGACCATGATCCGACATCAAATACCCGAGTTATGAGCATTCAAAGATGACCATGTAATATTTTCAGCATTAAGAAAAAAATAAGATTTTTGGAGCTTCATAACTTGCATATCTCGGCCAAAATAAGTCCGATCTTTGAGTGGTATACCTTTTTAGACTCGTTAAGATCAGAATTATAGATTGCCATTTAAAAATGGCCATGCCAGCAAATTTCATTTTTTGCCAAAAATGACCATGATCCGACATCAAATACCCGAGTTATGAGCATTCAAAGATGACCATGTAATATTTTCAGCATTAAGAAAAAAATAAGATTTTTGGAGCTTCATAACTTGCATATCTCGGCCAAAATAAGTCCGATCTTTGAGTGGTATACCTTTTTAGACTCGTTAAGATCAGAATTATAGATTGCCATTTAAAAATGGCCATGCCAGCAAATTTCATTTTTTGCCAAAAATGACCATGATCCGACATCAAATACCCGAGTTATGAGCATTCAAAGATGACCATGTAATATTTTCAGCATTAACAAAAAAATAAGATTTTTGGAGCTTCATAACTTGCATATCTCGGCCAAAATAAGTCCGATCTTTGAGTGGTATACCTTTTTAGACTCGTTAAGATCAGAATTATAGATTGCCATTTAAAAATGGCCATGCCAGCAAATTTCATTTTTTGCCAAAAATGACCATGATCCGACATCAAATACCCGAGTTATGAGCATTCAAAGATGACCATGTAATATTTTCAGCATTAACAAAAAAATAAGATTTTGGAGCTTCATAACTTGCATATCTCGGCCATGGAGCTTCATAACTTGCATATCTCGGCCAAAATAAGTCCGATCTTTGAGTGGTATACCTTTTTAGACTCGTTAAGATCAGAATTATAGATTGCCATTTAAAAATGGCCATGCCAGCAAATTTCATTTTTTGCCAAAAATGACCATGGATCCGACATCAAATACCCGAGTTATGAGCATTCAAAGATGACCATGTAATATTTTCAGCATTAACAAAAAAATAAGATTTTTGGAGCTTCATAACTTGCATATCTCGGCCAAAATAAGTCCGATCTTTGAGTGGTATACCTTTTTAGACTCGTTAAGATCAGAATTATAGATTGCCATTTAAAAATGGCCATGCCAGCAAATTTCATTTTTTGCCAAAAATGACCATGATCCGACATCAAATACCCGAGTTATGAGCATTCAAAGATGACCATGTAATATTTTCAGCATTAACAAAAAAATAAGATTTTTGGAGCTTCATAACTTGCATATCTCGGCCAAAATAAGTCCGATCTTTGAGTGGTATACCTTTTTAGACTCGTTAAGATCAGAATTATAGATTGCCATTTAAAAATGGCCATGCCAGCAAATTTAATTTTTTGCCAAAAATGACCATGATCCGACATCAAATACCCGAGTTATGAGCATTCAAAGATGACCATGTAATATTTTCAGCATTAACAAAAAAATAAGATTTTTGGAGCTTCATAACTTGCATATCTCGGCCAAAATAAGTCCGATCTTTGAGTGGTATACCTTTTTAGACTCGTTAAGATCAGAATTATAGATTGCCATTTAAAAATGGCCATGCCAGCAAATTTCATTTTTTGCCAAAAATGACCATGATCCGACATCAAATACCCGAGTTATGAGCATTCAAAGATGACCATGTAATATTTTCAGCATTAACAAAAAAATAAGATTTTTGGAGCTTCATAACTTGCATATCTCGGCCAAAATAAGTCCGATCTTTGAGTGGTATACCTTTTTAGACTCGTTAAGATCAGAATTATAGATTGCCATTTAAAAATGGCCATGCCAGCAAATTTCATTTTTTTGCCAAAAATGACCATGATCCGACATCAAATACCCGAGTTATGAGCATTCAAAGATGACCATGTAATATTTTCAGCATTAACAAAAAAATAAGATTTTTGGAGCTTCATAACTTGCATATCTCGGCTAAAATAAGTCCGATCTTTGAGTGGTATACCTTTTTAGACTCGTTAAGGTCAGAATTATAGATTGCCATTTAAAAATGGCCATGCCAGCAAATTTAATTTTATGCCAAAAATGACCATGATCCGACATCAAATACCCGAGCTATGAGCATTCAAAGATGACCATGTAATATTTTCAGCATTAACAAAAAAATAAGATTTTTGGAGCTTCATAACTTGCATATCTCGGCCAAAATAAGTCCGATCTTTGAGTGGTATACATTTTTAGACTCGTTAAGATCAGAATTATAGATTGCCATTTAAAAATGGCCATGCCAGCAAATTTCTTTTTTTGCCAAAAATGACCATGATCCGACATCAAATACCCGAGTTATGAGCATTCAAAAATGACCATGTAATATTTTCAGCATTAACAAAAAAATAAGATTTTTGGAGCTTCATAACTTGCATATCTCGGCCAAAATAAGTCCGATCTTTGAGTGGTATACCTTTTTAGACTCGTTAAGATCAGAATTATAGATTGCCATTTAAAAATGGCCATGCCAGCAAATTTCATTTTTTGCCAAAAATGACCATGATCCGACATCAAATACCCGAGTTATGAGCATTCAAAGATGACCATGTAATATTTTCAGCATTAACAAAAAAATAAGATTTTTGGAGCTTCATAACTTGCATATCTCGGCCAAAATAAGTCCGATCTTTGAGTGGTATACCTTTTTAGACTCGTTAAGATCAGAATTATAGATTGCCATTTAAAAATGGCCATGCCAGCAAATTTCATTTTTTGCCAAAAATGACCATGATCCGACATCAAATACCCGAGTTATGAGCATTCAAAGATGACCATGTAATATTTTCAGCCATTAACAAAAAAATAAGATTTTTGGAGCTTCATAACTTGCATATCTCGGCCAAAATAAGTCCGATCTTTGAGTGGTATACCTTTTTTGACTCGTTAAGATCAGAATTATAGATTGCCATTTAAAAATGGCCATGCCAGCAAATTTAATTTTTTGCCAAAAATGACCATGATCCGACATCAAATACCCGAGTTATGAGCATTCAAAGATGACCATGTAATATTTTCAGCATTAAGAAAAAAATAAGATTTTTGGAGCTTCATAACTTGCATATCTCGGCCAAAATAAGTCCGACCTTTGAGTGGTATACCTTTTTAGACTCGTTAAGATCAGAATTATAGATTGCCATTTAAAAATGGCCATGCCAGCAAATTTCATTTTTTGCCAAAAATGACCATGATCCGACATCAAATACCCGAGTTATGAGCATTCAAAGATGACCATGTAATATTTTCAGCATTAACAAAAAAATAAGATTTTTGGAGCTTCATAACTTGCATATCTCGGCCAAAATAAGTCCGATCTTTGAGTGGTATACCTTTTTAGACTCGTTAAGATCAGAATTATAGATTGCCATTTAAAAATGGCCATGCCAGCAAATTTCATTTTTTGCCAAAAATGACCATGATCCGACATCAAATACCCGAGTTATGAGCATTCAAAGATGACCATGTAATATTTTCAGCATTAACAAAAAAATAAGATTTTTGGAGCTTCATAACTTGCATATCTCGGCCAAAATAAGTCCGATCTTTGAGTGGTATACCTTTTTAGACTCGTTAAGATCAGAATTATAGATTGCCATTTAAAAATGGCCATGCCAGCTAATTTCATTTTTTGCCAAAAATGACCATGATCCGACATCAAATACCCGAGTTATGAGCATTCAAAGATGACCATGTAATATTTTCAGCATTAACAAAAAAATAAGATTTTTGGAGCTTCATAACTTGCATATCTCGGCCAAAATAAGTCCGATCTTTGAGTGGTTGGAGCTTCATAACTTGCATATCTCGGCCAAAATAAGTCCGATCTTTGAGTGGTATACCTTTTTAGACTCGTTAAGATCAGAATTATAGATTGCCATTTAAAAATGGCCATGCCAGCAAATTTCATTTTTTGCCAAAAATGACCTGGATCCGACATCAAATACCCGAGTTATGAGCATTCAAAGATGACCATGTAATATTTTCAGCATTAACAAAAAAATAAGATTTTTGGAGCTTCATAACTTGCATATCTCGGCCAAAATAAGTCCGATCTTTGAGTGGTATACCTTTTTAGACTCGTTAAGATCAGAATTATAGATTGCCATTTAAAAATGGCCATGCCAGCAAATTTAATTTTTTGCCAAAAATGACCATGATCCGACATCAAATACCCGAGTTATGAGCATTCAAAGATGACCATGTAATATTTTCAGCATTAACAAAAAATTAAGATTTTTGAAGCTTCATAACTTGCATATCTCGGCCAAAATAAGTCCGATCTTTGAGTGGTATACATTTTTTGACTCGTTAAGATCAGAATTATAGATTGCCATTTAAAAATGGCCATGACAGCAAATTTAATTTTTTGCCAAAAATGACCATGATCCGACATCAAATACCCGAGTTATGAGCATTCAAAGATGACCATGTAATATTTTCAGCATTAAGAAAAAAATAAGATTTTTGGAGCTTCATAACTTGCATATCTCGGCCAAAATAAGTCCGACCTTTGAGTGGTATACCTTTTTAGACTCGTTAAGATCAGAATTATAGATTGCCATTTAAAAATGGCCATGCCAGCAAATTTCATTTTTTGCCAAAAATGACCATGATCCGACATCAAATACCCGAGTTATGAGCATTCAAAGATGACCATGTAATATTTTCAGCATTAAGAAAAAAATAAGATTTTTGGAGCTTCATAACTTGCATATCTCGGCCAAAATAAGTCCGATCTTTGAGTGGTATACCTTTTTAGACTCGTTAAGATCAGAATTATAGATTGCCATTTAAAAATGGCCATGCCAGCAAAATTCATTTGTTGCCAAAAATGACCATGATCCGACATCAAATACCCGAGTTATGAGCATTCAAAGATGTCCATGTAATATTTTCAGCATTAACAAAAAAATAAGATTTTTGGAGCTTCATAACTTGCATATCTCGGCCAAAATAAGTCCGATCTTTGAGTGGTATACCTTTTTAGACTCGTTAAGATCAGAATTATAGATTGCCATTTAAAAATGGCCATGCCAGCTAATTTCATTTTTTGCCAAAAATGACCATGATCCGACATCAAATACCCGAGTTATGAGCATTCAAAGATGACCATGTAATATTTTCAGCATTAACAAAAAAATAAGATTTTTGGAGCTTCATAACTTGCATATCTCGGCCAAAATAAGTCCGATCTTTGAGTGGTTGGAGCTTCATAACTTGCATATCTCGGCCAAAATAAGTCCGATCTTTGAGTGGTATACCTTTTTAGACTCGTTAAGATCAGAATTATAGATTGCCATTTAAAAATGGCCATGCCAGCAAATTTCATTTTTTGCCAAAAATGACCTGGATCCGACATCAAATACCCGAGTTATGAGCATTCAAAGATGACCATGTAATATTTTCAGCATTAACAAAAAAATTAGATTTTTGGAGCTTCATAACTTGCATATCTCGGCCAAAATAAGTCCGATCTTTGAGTGGTATACCTTTTTAGACTCGTTAAGATCAGAATTATAGATTGCCATTTAAAAATGGCCATGCCAGCAAATTTAATTTTTTGCCAAAAATGACCATGATCCGACATCAAATACCCGAGTTATGAGCATTCAAAGATGACCATGTAATATTTTCAGCATTAACAAAAAATTAAGATTTTTGGAGCTTCATAACTTGCATATCTCGGCCAAAATAAGTCCGATCTTTGAGTGGTATACCTTTTTAGACTCGTTAAGATCAGAATTATAGATTGCCATTTAAAAATGGCCATGCCAGCAAATTTCATTTTTTGCCAAAAATGACCATGATCCGACATCAAATACCCGAGTTATGAGCATTCAAAGATGACCATGTAATATTTTCAGCATTAACAAAAAAATTAGATTTTTGGAGCTTCATAACTTGCATATCTCGGCCAAAATAAGTCCGATCTTTGAGTGGTATACCTTTTTAGACTCGTTAAGATCAGAATTATAGATTGCCATTTAAAAATGGCCATGCCAGCAAATTTAATTTTTTGCCAAAAATGACCATGATCCGACATCAAATACCCGAGTTATGAGCATTCAAAGATGACCATGTAATATTTTCAGCATTAACAAAAAAATAAGATTTTTGGAGCTTCATAACTTGCATATCTCGGCCAAAATAAGTCCGATCTTTGAGTGGTATACCTTTTTAGACTCGTTAAGATCAGAATTATAGATTGCCATTTAAAAATGGCCATGCCAGCAAATTTCATTTTTTGCCAAAAATGACCATGATCCGACATCAAATACCCGAGTTATGAGCATTCAAAGATGACCATGTAATATTTTCAGCATTAACAAAAAAATAAGATTTTTGGAGCTTCATAACTTGCATATCTCGGCCAAAATAAGTCCGATCTTTGAGTGGTATACCTTTTTAGACTCGTTAAGATCAGAATTATAGATTTGCCATTTAAAAATGGCCATGTTAGAAAATTTAATTTTTTGCCAAAAATGACCATGATCCGACATCAAATACCCGAGTTATGAGCATTCAAAGATGACCATGTAATATTTTCAGCATTAACAAAAAAATAAGATTTTTGGAGCTTCATAGCTTGCATATCTCGGCCAAAATAAGTCCGATCTATGAGTGGTATACCTTTTTAGACTCGTTAAGATCAGAATTATAAGTTGCCATTTAAAAATGGCCATGCCAGAAAATTTCATTTTTTGCCAAAAATGACCATGATCCGACATCAAATACCCGAGTTATGAGCATTCAAAGATGACCATGTAAGATTTTCAGCATTAACAAAAAAATTAGATTTTTGGAGCTTCATAACTTGCATATCTCGGCCAAAATAAGTCCGATCTTTGAGTGGTATACCTTTTTAGACTCGTTAAGATCAGAATTATAGATTGCCATTTAAAAATGGCCATGCCAGCAAATTTCATTTTTTGCCAAAAATGACCATGATCCGACATCAAATACCCGAGTTATGAGCATTCAAAGATGACCATGTAATATTTTCAGCATTAACAAAAAAATAAGATTTTTGGAGCTTCATAACTTGCATATCTCGGCCAAAATAAGTCCGATCTTTGAGTGGTATACCTTTTTAGACTCGTTAAGATCAGAATTATAGATTGCCATTTAAAAATGGCCATGCCAGCAAATTTCATTTTTTGCCAAAAATGACCATGATCCGACATCAAATACCCGAGTTATGAGCATTCAAAGATGACCATGTAATATTTTCAGCATTAACAAAAAAATAAGATTTTTGGAGCTTCATAACTTGCATATCTCGGCCAAAATAAGTCCGATCTATGAGTGGTATACCTTTTTAGACTCGTTAAGATCAGAATTATAGATTGCCATTTAAAAATGGCCATGCCAGCAAATTTCATTTTTTGCCAAAAATGACCATGATCCGACATCAAATACCCGAGTTATGAGCATTCAAAGATGACCATGTAATATTTTCAGCATTAACGAAAATATAAGATTTTTGGAGCTTCATAACTTGCATATCTCGGCCAAAATAAGTCCGATCTTTGAGTGGTATACCTTTTTAGACTCGTTAAGATCAGAATTATAGATTGCCATTTAAAAATGGCCATGCCAGCAAATTTCATTTTTTGCCAAAAATGACCATGATCCGACATCAAATACCCGAGTTATGAGCATTCAAAGATGACCATGTAAGATTTTCAGCATTAACAAAAAAATAAAATTTTTGGAGCTTCATAACTTGCATATCTCGGCCAAAATAAGTCCGATCTTTGAGTGGTATACCTTTTTAGACTCGTTAAGATCAGAATTATAGATTGCCATTTAAAAATGGCCATGCCAGCAAATTTCATTTTTTGCCAAAAATGACCATGATCCGACATCAAATACCCGAGTTATGAGCATTCAAAGATGACCATGTAATATTTTCAGCATTAACAAAAAAATAAGATTTTTGGAGCTTCATAACTTGCATATCTCGGCCAAAATAAGTCCGATCTTTGAGTGGTATACCTTTTTAGACTCGTTAAGATCAGAATTATAGATTGCCATTTAAAAATGGCCATGCCAGCAAATTTCATTTTTTGCCAAAAATGACCATGATCCGACATCAAATACCCGAGTTATGAGCATTCAAAGATGACCATGTAATATTTTCAGCATTAACAAAAAAATAAGATTTTTGGAGCTTCATAACTTGCATATCTCCGCCAAAATAAGTCCGATCTTTGAGTGGTGGAGCTTCATAACTTGCATATCTCGGCCAAAATAAGTCCGATCTTTGAGTGGTATACCTTTTTAGACTCGTTAAGATCAGAATTATAGATTGCCATTTAAAAATGGCCATGCCAGCAAATTTCATTTTTTGCCAAAAATGACCATGATCCGACATCAAATACCCGAGTTATGAGCATTCAAAGATGACCATGTAATATTTTCAGCATTAACAAAAAAATAAGATTTTTGGAGCTTCATAACTTGCATATCTCGGCCAAAATAAGTCCGATCTTTGAGTGGTATACCTTTTTAGACTCGTTAAGATCAGAATTATAGATTGCCATTTAAAAATGGCCATGCCAGCAAATTTCATTTTTTCCAAAAATGACCATGATCCGACATCAAATACCCGAGTTATGAGCATTCAAAGATGACCATGTAATATTTTCAGCATTAACAAAAAAATAAGATTTTTGGAGCTTCATAACTTGCATATCTCGGCCAAAATAAGTCCGATCTTTGAGTGGTATACCTTTTTAGACTCGTTAAGATCAGAATTATAGATTGCCATTTAAAAATGGCCATGCCAGCAAATTTCATTTTTTGCCAAAAATGACCATGATCCGACATCAAATACCCGAGTTATGAGCATTCAAAGATGACCATGTAATATTTTCAGCATTAACAAAAAAATAAGATTTTTGGAGCTTCATAACTTGCATATCTCGGCCAAAATAAGTCCGATCTTTGAGTGGTATACCTTTTTAGACTCGTTAAGATCAGAATTATAGATTGCCATTTAAAAATGGCCATGCCAGCAAATTTAATTTTTTTCCAAAAATGACCATGATCCGACATCAAATACCCGAGTTATGAGCATTCAAAGATGACCATGTAATATTTTCAGCATTAACAAAAAAATAAGATTTTTGGAGCTTCATAACTTGCATATCTCGGCCAAAATAAGTCCGATCTTTGAGTGGTATACCTTTTTAGACTCGTTAAGATCAGAATTATAGATTGCCATTTAAAAATGGCAATGCCAGCAAATTTCATTTTTTGCCAAAAATGACCATGATCCGACATCAAAAACCCGAGTTATGAGCATTCAAAGATGACCATGTAATATTTTCAGCATTAACAAAAAAATAAGATTTTTGGAGCTTCATAACTTGCATATCTCGGCCAAAATAAGTCCGATCTTTGAGTGGTATACCTTTTTAGACTCGTTAAGATCAGAATTATAGATTGCCATTTAAAAATGGCCATGCCAGCAAATTTAATTTTTTGCCAAAAATGACCATGATCCGACATCAAATACCCGAGTTATGAGCATTCAAAAATGACCATGTAATATTTTCAGCATTAACAAAAAAATAAGATTTTTGGAGCTTCATAGCTTGCATATCTCGGCCAAAATAAGTCCGATCTATGAGTGGTATACCTTTTTAGACTCGTTAAGATCAGAATTATAGATTGCCATTTAAAAATGGCCATGCCAGAAAATTTCATTTTTTGCCAAAAATGACCATGATCCGACATCAAATACCCGAGTTATGAGCATTCAAAGATGACCATGTAAGATTTTCAGCATTAACAAAAAAATTAGATTTTTGGAGCTTCATAACTTGCATATCTCGGCCAAAATAAGTCCGATCTTTGAGTGGTATACCTTTTTAGACTCGTTAAGATCAGAATTATAGATTGTCATTTAAAAATGACCATGATCCGACATCAAATACCCGAGTTATGAGCATTCAAAGATAACCATGTAATATTTTCAGCATTAACAAAAAAATAAGATTTTTGGAGCTTCATAACTTGCATATCTCGGCCAAAATAAGTCCGATCTTTGAGTGGTATACCTTTGTAGACTCGTGAAGATCAGAATTATAGATTGCCATTTAAAAATGGCCATGCCAGCAAATTTCATTTTTTGCCAAAAATGACCATGATCCGACATCAAATACCCGAGTTATGAGCATTCAAAGATGACCATGTAATATTTTCAGCATTAACAAAAAAATAAGATTTTTGGAGCTTCATAGCTTGCATATCTCGGCCAAAATAAGTCCGATCTATGAGTGGTATACCTTTTTAGACTCGTTAAGATCAGAATTATAGATTGCCATTTAAAAATGGCCATGCCAGCAAATTTCATTTTTTGCCAAAAATGACCATGATCCGACATCAAATACCCGAGTTATGAGCATTCAAAGATGACCATGTAATATTTTCAGCATTAACGAAAATATAAGATTTTTGGAGCTTCATTACTTGCATATCTCGGCCAAAATAAGTCCGATCTTTGAGTGGTATACCTTTTTAGACTCGTTAAGATCAGAATTATAGATTGCCATTTAAAAATGGCCATGCCAGAAAATTTCATTTTTTGCCAAAAATGACCATGATCCGACATCAAATACCCGAGTTATGAGCATTCAAAGATGACCATGTAAGATTTTCAGCATTAACAAAAAAATTAGATTTTTGGAGCTTCATAACTTGCATATCTCGGCCAAAATAAGTCCGATCTTTGAGTGGTATACCTTTTTAGACTCGTTAAGATCAGAATTATAGATTGTCATTTAAAAATGACCATGATCCGACATCAAATACCCGAGTTATGAGCATTCAAAGATAACCATGTAATATTTTCAGCATTAACAAAAAAATAAGATTTTTGGAGCTTCATAAGTTGCATATCTCGGCCAAAATAAGTCCGATCTTTGAGTGGTATACCTTTGTAGACTCGTGAAGATCAGAATTATAGATTGCCATTTAAAAATGGCCATGCCAGCAAATTTAATTTTTTGCCAAAAATGACCATGATCGGACATCAAATACCCGAGTTATGAGCATTCAAAGATGACCATGTAATATTTTCAGCATTAACAAAAAAATAAGATTTTTGGAGCTTCATAACTTGCATATCTCGGCCAAAATAAGTCCGATCTTTGAGTGGTATACCTTTTTAGACTCGTTAAGATCAGAATTATAGATTGCCATTTAAAAATGGCCATGCCAGCTAATTTCATTTTTTGCCAAAAATGACCATGATCCGACATCAAATACCCGAGTTATGAGCATTCAAAAATGACCATGTAATATTTTCAGCATTAACAAAAAAATAAGATTTTTGGAGCTTCATAACTTGCATATCTCGGCCAAAATAAGTCCGATCTATGAGTGGTATACCTTTTTAGACTCGTTAAGATCAGAATTATAGATTGCCATTTAAAAATGGCCATGCCAGCAAATTTCATTTTTTGCCAAAAATGACCATGATCCGACATCAAATACCCGAGTTATGAGCATTCAAAGATGACCATGTAATATTTTCAGCATTAACAAAAAAATAAGATTTTTGGAGCTTCATAACTTGCATATCTCGGCCAAAATAAGTCCGATCTTTGAGTGGTATACCTTTTTAGACTCGTTAAGATCAGAATTATAGATTGCCATTTAAAAATGGCCATGCCAGCAAATTTCATTTTTTGCCAAAAATGACCATGATCCGACATCAAATACCCGAGTTATGAGCATTCAAAGATGACCATGTAATATTTTCAGCATTAACAAAAAAATAAGATTTTTGGAGCTTCATAACTTGCATATCTCGGCCAAAATAAGTCCGATCTTTGAGTGGTATACCTTTTTAGACTCGTTAAGATCAGAATTATAGATTGCCATTTAAAAATGGCCATGCCAGCAAATTTCATTTTTTGCCAAAAATGACCATGATCCGACATCAAATACCCGAGTTATGAGCATTCAAAGATGACCATGTAATATTTTCAGCATTAACAAAAAAATAAGATTTTTGGAGCTTCATAACTTGCATATCTCGGCCAAAATAAGTCCGATCTTTGAGTGGTATACCTTTTTAGACTCGTTAAGATCAGAATTATAGATTGCCATTTAAAAATGGCCATGCCAGCAAATTTCATTTTTTGCCAAAAATGACCATGATCCGACATCAAATACCCGAGTTATGAGCATTCAAAGATGACCATGTAATATTTTCAGCATTAACAAAAAAATAAGATTTTTGGAGCTTCATAACTTGCATATCTCGGCCAAAATAAGTCCGATCTTTGAGTGGTATACCTTTTTAGACTCGTTAAGATCAGAATTATAGATTGCCATTTAAAAATGGCCATGCCAGCAAATTTCATTTTTTGCCAAAAATGACCATGATCCGACATCAAATACCCGAGTTATGAGCATTCAAAGATGACCATGTAATATTTTCAGCATTAACAAAAAAATAAGATTTTTGGAGCTTCATAACTTGCATATCTCGGCCAAAATAAGTCCGATCTTTGAGTGGTATACCTTTTTAGACTCGTTAAGATCAGAATTATAGATTGCCATTTAAAAATGGCCATGCCAGCAAATTTCATTTTTTGCCAAAAATGACCATGATCCGACATCAAATACCCGAGTTATGAGCATTCAAAGATGACCATGTAATATTTTCAGCATTAACAAAAAAATAAGATTTTTGGAGCTTCATAACTTGCATATCTCGGCCAAAATAAGTCCGATCTTTGAGTGGTATACCTTTTTAGACTCGTTAAGATCAGAATTATAGATTGCCATTTAAAAATGGCCATGCCAGCAAATTTCATTTTTTGCCAAAAATGACCATGATCCGACATCAAATACCCGAGTTATGAGCATTCAAAGATGACCATGTAATATTTTCAGCATTAACAAAAAAATAAGATTTTTGGAGCTTCATAGCTTGCATATCTCGGCCAAAATAAGTCCGATCTATGAGTGGTATACCTTTTTAGACTCGTTAAGATCAGAATTATAGATTGCCATTTAAAAATGGCCATGCCAGCAAATTTCATTTTTTGCCAAAAATGACCATGATCCGACATCAAATACCCGAGTTATGAGCATTCAAAGATGACCATGTAATATTTTCAGCATTAACAAAAAAATAAGATTTTTGGAGCTTCATAACTTGCATATCTCGGCCAAAATAAGTCCGATCTTTGAGTGGTATACCTTTTTAGACTCGTTAAGATCAGAATTATAGATTGCCATTTAAAAATGGCCATGCCAGCAAATTTCATTTTTTGCCAAAAATGACCATGATCCGACATCAAATACCCGAGTTATGAGCATTCAAAGATGACCATGTAATATTTTCAGCATTAACAAAAAAATAAGATTTTTGGAGCTTCATAACTTGCATATCTCGGCCAAAATAAGTCCGATCTTTGAGTGGTATACCTTTTTAGACTCGTTAAGATCAGAATTATAGATTGCCATTTAAAAATGGCCATGCCAGCAAATTTCATTTTTTGCCAAAAATGACCATGATCCGACATCAAATACCCGAGTTATGAGCATTCAAAGATGACCATGTAATATTTTCAGCATTAACAAAAAAATAAGATTTTTGGAGCTTCATAACTTGCATATCTCGGCCAAAATAAGTCCGATCTTTGAGTGGTATACCTTTTTAGACTCGTTAAGATCAGAATTATAGATTGCCATTTAAAAATGGCCATGCCAGCAAATTTCATTTTTTGCCAAAAATGACCATGATCCGACATCAAATACCCGAGTTATGAGCATTCAAAGATGACCATGTAATATTTTCAGCATTAACAAAAAAATAAGATTTTTGGAGCTTCATAACTTGCATATCTCGGCCAAAATAAGTCCGATCTTTGAGTGGTATACCTTTTTAGACTCGTTAAGATCAGAATTATAGATTGCCATTTAAAAATGGCCATGCCAGCAAATTTCATTTTTTGCCAAAAATGACCATGATCCGACATCAAATACCCGAGTTATGAGCATTCAAAGATGACCATGTAATATTTTCAGCATTAACAAAAAAATAAGATTTTTGGAGCTTCATAACTTGCATATCTCGGCCAAAATAAGTCCGATCTTTGAGTGGTATACCTTTTTAGACTCGTTAAGATCAGAATTATAGATTGCCATTTAAAAATGGCCATGCCAGCAAATTTAATTTTTTGCCAAAAATGACCATGATCCGACATCAAATACCCGAGTTATGAGCATTCAAAGATGACCATGTAATATTTTCAGCATTAACAAAAAAATAAGATTTTTGGAGCTTCATAACTTGCATATCTCGGCCAAAATAAGTCCGATCTTTGAGTGGTATACCTTTTTAGACTCGTTAAGATCAGAATTATAGATTGCCATTTAAAAATGGCCATGCCAGCAAATTTCATTTTTTGCCAAAAATGACCATGATCCGACATCAAATACCCGAGTTATGAGCATTCAAAGATGACCATGTAATATTTTCAGCATTAACAAAAAAATAAGATTTTTGGAGCTTCATAACTTGCATATCTCGGCCAAAATAAGTCCGATCTTTGAGTGGTATACCTTTTTAGACTCGTTAAGATCAGAATTATAGATTGCCATTTAAAAATGGCCATGCCAGCAAATTTCATTTTTTGCCAAAAATGACCATGATCCGACATCAAATACCCGAGTTATGAGCATTCAAAGATGACCATGTAATATTTTCAGCATTAACAAAAAAATAAGATTTTTGGAGCTTCATAACTTGCATATCTCGGCCAAAATAAGTCCGATCTTTGAGTGGTATACCTTTTTAGACTCGTTAAGATCAGAATTATAGATTGCCATTTAAAAATGGCCATGCCAGCAAATTTCATTTTTTGCCAAAAATGACCATGATCCGACATCAAATACCCGAGTTATGAGCATTCAAAGATGACCATGTAATATTTTCAGCATTAACAAAAAAATAAGATTTTTGGAGCTTCATAACTTGCATATCTCGGCCAAAATAAGTCCGATCTTTGAGTGGTATACCTTTTTAGACTCGTTAAGATCAGAATTATAGATTGCCATTTAAAAATGGCCATGCCAGCAAATTTCATTTTTTGCCAAAAATGACCATGATCCGACATCAAATACCCGAGTTATGAGCATTCAAAGATGACCATGTAATATTTTCAGCATTAACAAAAAAATAAGATTTTTGGAGCTTCATAACTTGCATATCTCGGCCAAAATAAGTCCGATCTTTGAGTGGTATACCTTTTTAGACTCGTTAAGATCAGAATTATAGATTGCCATTTAAAAATGGCCATGCCAGCAAATTTCATTTTTTGCCAAAAATGACCATGATCCGACATCAAATACCCGAGTTATGAGCATTCAAAGATGACCATGTAATATTTTCAGCATTAACAAAAAAATAAGATTTTTGGAGCTTCATAACTTGCATATCTCGGCCAAAATAAGTCCGATCTTTGAGTGGTATACCTTTTTAGACTCGTTAAGATCAGAATTATAGATTGCCATTTAAAAATGGCCATGCCAGCAAATTTCATTTTTTGCCAAAAATGACCATGATCCGACATCAAATACCCGAGTTATGAACATTCAAAGATGACCATGTAATATTTTCAGCATTAACAAAAAAATAAGATTTTTGGAGCTTCATAACTTGCATATCTCGGCCAAAATAAGTCCGATCTTTGAGTGGTATACCTTTTTAGACTCGTTAAGATCAGAATTATAGATTGCCATTTAAAAATGGCCATGCCAGCAAATTTCATTTTTTGCCAAAAATGACCATGATCCGACATCAAATACCCGAGTTATGAGCATTCAAAGATGACCATGTAATATTTTCAGCATTAACAAAAAAATAAGATTTTTGGAGCTTCATAACTTGCATATCTCGGCCAAAATAAGTCCGATCTTTGAGTGGTATACCTTTTTAGACTCGTGAAGATCAGAATTATAGATTGCCATTTAAAAATGGCCATGCCAGCAAATTTCATTTTTTGCCAAAAATGACCATGATCCGACATCAAATACCCGAGTTATGAGCATTCAAAGATGACCATGTAATATTTTCAGCATTAACAAAAAAATAAGATTTTTGGAGCTTCATAACTTGCATATCTCGGCCAAAATAAGTCCGATCTTTGAGTGGTATACCTTTGTAGACTCGTGAAGATCAGAATTATAGATTGCCATTTGAAAATGGCCATGCCAGCAAATTTAATTTTTTGCCAAAAATGACCATGATCCAGCGACATCAAATACCCGAGTTATGAGCATTCGAAGATGACCATAATATTTTCAGCATTAACAAAAAAATAAGATTTTTGGAGCTTCATAACTTGCATATCTCGGCAAAAATAGAGTCCGATCTTTGAGTGGTATACCTTTTTAGACTCGTTAAGATCAAAAGTATAGATTTGCATTTAAAAATGGCCATGCCAGCAAATTTTTACTTTTTGCCAAAAATGACCATGATCCTCGACATCAAATACCCGAGTTATGAGCATTCAAAGATGACCATGTAATATTTTCAGCATTAACAAAAAAATAAGATTTTTGGAGCTTCATAACTTGCATATCTCAGCTGAGATAAGTCCGATCTTTGAGTGGTATACCCCTTTTTTTTTAGACTCGTTAAGATCTAGAATTATAGATTGCCATTTAAAAATGGCCATGTTAGAAAAATTTCATTTATTTGCCAAAAAATGACCATGATCCGACATCAAATACCCGAGTTATGAGCATTCAAAGATGACCATGTAATATTTTCAGTATTAACAAAAAAATAAGATTTTTGGAGCTTCATAACTTGCATATCTCGGCCAAAATAAGTCCGATCTTTGAGTGGTAGACCTTTTTAGACTCGTTAAGATCAGAATTATAGATTGCCATTTAAAAATGGCCATGCCAGCAAATTTACATTTTTTGCCAAAAATGACCATGATCCGACATCAAATACCCGAGTTATGAGCATTCAAAGATGACCATGTAATATTTTCAGCATTAACAAAAAAATAAGATTTTTGGAGCTTCATAACTGGCATATCTCGGCCAAAATAAGTCTGATCTTTGCGTGGTATACCTTTTTAGACTCTGTAAGATCAGAATTATAGATTGCCATTTAAAAATGGCCATGTCAGCAAATTTAATTTTTCGCCAAAAATTACCATGATCCGACATCAAATACCCGAGTTGTGAGCATTCAAAGATGACCATGTAATATTTTCAGCATTAACAAAAAAATAAGATTTTTGGAGCTTCATAGCTTGCATATCTCGGCCAAAATAAGTCCGATCTTTAAATGGTACATACCTTTTTAGACTCGTTAAGATCAGAATTATAGATTGCCATTTAAAAATGGCCATGCCAGCAAATTTAATTTTTTGTCAAAAATGACCATGATCTGACATCAAATACACGAGTTAGGAGCATTCAAAGATGACCATGTAATATTTTCAGCATTAACAAAAAAAAATAAGATTTTTGGAGCTTCATAACTTGCATATCTCGGCCAAAATAAGTCCGATCTTTGAGTGGTATACCTTTTTAGACTCGTTAAGATCAGAATTATAGATTTGCCATTTAAAAATGGCCATGCCAGCAAATTTCATTTGTTGCCAAAAATGACCATGATCAAACATCAAATCAAAGTAGTTATGAGCATTCAAAGATGACCATGTAATATTTTCAGCATTAACAAAAAAATAAGATTTTTGGAGCTTCTTAACTTGCATATCTCCAGCCAAAAATAAGTCCGATCTTTGAGTGGTATGCGCTTTTAGGAGCTCGTTAAGATCAGAGGTATAGAATGCCATTTAAAAATGGCCATGCCGAAAAATTTCATTTTTTGCCAAAAAATGACCATGATCCGACATCAAATATTTGAGTGCATAGGCATTGAAAGATGACCATGTAATATTTTCAGCGACTAACAAAAAAAGCCAAGATTTTTGGAGCTTCATAACTGGCATATCTCGGCCAAAATAAGTCCGATCTTTGAGTGGTATACCTTTTTAGACTCGTTAAGATCAGAATTATAGATTGCCATTTAAAAATGGCCATGCCAGCAAATTTCATTTTTTGCCAAAAATGACCATGATCCGACATCAAATACCCGAGTTATGAGCATTCAAAGATGACCATGTAATATTTTCAGCATTAACAAAAAAATAAGATTTTTGGAGCTTCATAACTTGCATATCTCGGCCAAAATAAGTCCGATCTTTGAGTGGTATACCTTTTTAGACTCGTTAAGATCAGAATTATAGATTGCCATTTAAAAATGGCCATGCCAGCAAATTTCATTTTTTGCCAAAAATGACCATGATCCGACATCAAATACCCGAGTTATGAGCATTCAAAGATGACCATGTAATATTTTCAGCATTAACAAAAAAATAAGATTTTTGGAGCTTCATAACTTGCATATCTCGGCCAAAATAAGTCCGATCTTTGAGTGGTATACCTTTTTAGACTCGTTAAGATCAGAATTATAGATTGCCATTTAAAAATGGCCATGCCAGCAAATTTCATTTTTTGCCAAAAATGACCATGATCCGACATCAAATACCCGAGTTATGAGCATTCAAAGATGACCATGTAATATTTTCAGCATTAACAAAAAAATAAGATTTTTGGAGCTTCATAACTTGCATATCTCGGCCAAAATAAGTCCGATCTTTGAGTGGTATACCTTTTTAGACTCGTTAAGATCAGAATTATAGATTGCCATTTAAAAATGGCCATGCCAGCAAATTTCATTTTTTGCCAAAAATGACCATGATCCGACATCAAATACCCGAGTTATGAGCATTCAAAGATGACCATGTAATATTTTCAGCATTAACAAAAAAATAAGATTTTTGGAGCTTCATAACTTGCATATCTCGGCCAAAATAAGTCCGATCTTTGAGTGGTATACCTTTTTAGACTCGTTAAGATCAGAATTATAGATTGCCATTTAAAAATGGCCATGCCAGCAAATTTCATTTTTTGCCAAAAATGACCATGATCCGACATCAAATACCCGAGTTATGAGCATTCAAAGATGACCATGTAATATTTTCAGCATTAACAAAAAAATAAGATTTTTGGAGCTTCATAACTTGCATATCTCGGCCAAAATAAGTCCGATCTTTGAGTGGTATACCTTTTTAGACTCGTTAAGATCAGAATTATAGATTGCCATTTAAAAATGGCCATGCCAGCAAATTTCATTTTTTGCCAAAAATGACCATGATCCGACATCAAATACCCGAGTTATGAGCATTCAAAGATGACCATGTAATATTTTCAGCATTAACAAAAAAATAAGATTTTTGGAGCTTCATAACTTGCATATCTCGGCCAAAATAAGTCCGATCTTTGAGTGGTATACCTTTTTAGACTCGTTAAGATCAGAATTATAGATTGCCATTTAAAAATGGCCATGCCAGCAAATTTCATTTTTTGCCAAAAATGACCATGATCCGACATCAAATACCCGAGTTATGAGCATTCAAAGATGACCATGTAATATTTTCAGCATTAACAAAAAAATAAGATTTTTGGAGCTTCATAACTTGCATATCTCGGCCAAAATAAGTCCGATCTTTGAGTGGTATACCTTTTTAGACTCGTTAAGATCAGAATTATAGATTGCCATTTAAAAATGGCCATGCCAGCAAATTTCATTTTTGCCAAAAATGACCATGATCCGACATCAAATACCCGAGTTATGAGCATTCAAAGATGACCATGTAATATTTTCAGCATTAACAAAAAAATAAGATTTTTGGAGCTTCATAACTTGCATATCTCGGCCAAAATAAGTCCGATCTTTGAGTGGTATACCTTTTTAGACTCGTTAAGATCAGAATTATAGATTGCCATTTAAAAATGGCCATGCCAGCAAATTTAATTTTTTGCCAAAAATGACCATGATCCGACATCAAATACCCGAGTTATGAGCATTCAAAGATGACCATGTAATATTTTCAGCATTAACAAAAAAATAAGATTTTTGGAGCTTCATAACTTGCATATCTCGGCCAAAATAAGTCCGATCTTTGAGTGGTATACCTTTTTAGACTCGTTAAGATCAGAATTATAGATTGCCATTTAAAAATGGCCATGCCAGCAAATTTCATTTTTTGCCAAAAATGACCATGATCCGACATCAAATACCCGAGTTATGAGCATTCAAAGATGACCATGTAATATTTTCAGCATTAACAAAAAAATAAGATTTTTGGAGCTTCATAACTTGCATATCTCGGCCAAAATAAGTCCGATCTTTGAGTGGTATACCTTTTTAGACTCGTTAAGATCAGAATTATAGATTGCCATTTAAAAATGGCCATGCCAGCAAATTTCATTTTTTGCCAAAAATGACCATGATCCGACATCAAATACCCGAGTTATGAGCATTCAAAGATGACCATGTAATATTTTCAGCATTAACAAAAAAATAAGATTTTTGGAGCTTCATAACTTGCATATCTCGGCCAAAATAAGTCCGATCTTTGAGTGGTATACCTTTTTAGACTCGTTAAGATCAGAATTATAGATTGCCATTTAAAAATGGCCATGCCAGCAAATTTAATTTTTTGCCAAAAATGACCATGATCCGACATCAAATACCCGAGTTATGAGCATTCAAAGATGACCATGTAATATTTTCAGCATTAACAAAAAAATAAGATTTTTGGAGCTTCATAACTTGCATATCTCGGCCAAAATAAGTCCGATCTTTGAGTGGTATACCTTTTTAGACTCGTTAAGATCAGAATTATAGATTGCCATTTAAAAATGGCCATGCCAGCAAATTTAATTTTTTGCCAAAAATGACCATGATCCGACATCAAATACCCGAGTTATGAGCATTCAAAGATGACCATGTAATATTTTCAGCATTAACAAAAAAATAAGATTTTTGGAGCTTCATAACTTGCATATCTCGGCCAAAATAAGTCCGATCTTTGAGTGGTATACCTTTTTAGACTCGTTAAGATCAGAATTATAGATTGCCATTTAAAAATGGCCATGCCAGCAAATTTCATTTTTTGCCAAAAATGACCATGATCCGACATCAAATACCCGAGTTATGAGCATTCAAAGATGACCATGTAATATTTTCAGCATTAACAAAAAAATAAGATTTTTGGAGCTTCATAACTTGCATATCTCGGCCAAAATAAGTCCGATCTTTGAGTGGTATACCTTTTTAGACTCGTTAAGATCAGAATTATAGATTGCCATTTAAAAATGGCCATGCCAGCAAATTTCATTTTTTGCCAAAAATGACCATGATCCGACATCAAATACCCGAGTTATGAGCATTCAAAGATGACCATGTAATATTTTCAGCATTAACAAAAAAATAAGATTTTTGGAGCTTCATAACTTGCATATCTCGGCCAAAATAAGTCCGATCTTTGAGTGGTATACCTTTTTAGACTCGTTAAGATCAGAATTATAGATTGCCATTTAAAAATGGCCATGCCAGCAAATTTAATTTTTTGCCAAAAATGACCATGATCCGACATCAAATACCCGAGTTATGAGCATTCAAAGATGACCATGTAATATTTTCAGCATTAACAAAAAAATAAGATTTTTGGAGCTTCATAACTTGCATATCTCGGCCAAAATAAGTCCGATCTTTGAGTGGTATACCTTTTTAGACTCGTTAAGATCAGAATTATAGATTGCCATTTAAAAATGGCCATGCCAGCAAATTTCATTTTTTGCCAAAAATGACCATGATCCGACATCAAATACCCGAGTTATGAGCATTCAAAGATGACCATGTAATATTTTCAGCATTAACAAAAAAATAAGATTTTTGGAGCTTCATAACTTGCATATCTCGGCCAAAATAAGTCCGATCTTTGAGTGGTATACCTTTTTAGACTCGTTAAGATCAGAATTATAGATTGCCATTTAAAAATGGCCATGCCAGCAAATTTCATTTTTTGCCAAAAATGACCATGATCCGACATCAAATACCCGAGTTATGAGCATTCAAAGATGACCATGTAATATTTTCAGCATTAACAAAAAAATAAGATTTTTGGAGCTTCATAACTTGCATATCTCGGCCAAAATAAGTCCGATCTTTGAGTGGTATACCTTTTTAGACTCGTTAAGATCAGAATTATAGATTGCCATTTAAAAATGGCCATGCCAGCAAATTTAATTTTTTGCCAAAAATGACCATGATCCGACATCAAATACCCGAGTTATGAGCATTCAAAGATGACCATGTAATATTTTCAGCATTAACAAAAAAATAAGATTTTTGGAGCTTCATAACTTGCATATCTCGGCCAAAATAAGTCCGATCTTTGAGTGGTATACCTTTTTAGACTCGTTAAGATCAGAATTATAGATTGCCATTTAAAAATGGCCATGCCAGCAAATTTAATTTTTTGCCAAAAATGACCATGATCCGACATCAAATACCCGAGTTATGAGCATTCAAAGATGACCATGTAATATTTTCAGCATTAACAAAAAAATAAGATTTTTGGAGCTTCATAACTTGCATATCTCGGCCAAAATAAGTCCGATCTTTGAGTGGTATACCTTTTTAGACTCGTTAAGATCAGAATTATAGATTGCCATTTAAAAATGGCCATGCCAGCAAATTTCATTTTTTGCCAAAAATGACCATGATCCGACATCAAATACCCGAGTTATGAGCATTCAAAGATGACCATGTAATATTTTCAGCATTAACAAAAAAATAAGATTTTTGGAGCTTCATAACTTGCATATCTCGGCCAAAATAAGTCCGATCTTTGAGTGGTATACCTTTTTAGACTCGTTAAGATCAGAATTATAGATTGCCATTTAAAAATGGCCATGCCAGCAAATTTCATTTTTTGCCAAAAATGACCATGATCCGACATCAAATACCCGAGTTATGAGCATTCAAAGATGACCATGTAATATTTTCAGCATTAACAAAAAAATAAGATTTTTGGAGCTTCATAACTTGCATATCTCGGCCAAAATAAGTCCGATCTTTGAGTGGTATACCTTTTTAGACTCGTTAAGATCAGAATTATAGATTGCCATTTAAAAATGGCCATGCCAGCAAATTTCATTTTTTGCCAAAAATGACCATGATCCGACATCAAATACCCGAGTTATGAGCATTCAAAGATGACCATGTAATATTTTCAGCATTAACAAAAAAATAAGATTTTTGGAGCTTCATAACTTGCATATCTCGGCCAAAATAAGTCCGATCTTTGAGTGGTATACCTTTTTAGACTCGTTAAGATCAGAATTATAGATTGCCATTTAAAAATGGCCATGCCAGCAAATTTCATTTTTTGCCAAAAATGACCATGATCCGACATCAAATACCCGAGTTATGAGCATTCAAAGATGACCATGTAATATTTTCAGCATTAACAAAAAAATAAGATTTTTGGAGCTTCATAACTTGCATATCTCGGCCAAAATAAGTCCGATCTTTGAGTGGTATACCTTTTTAGACTCGTTAAGATCAGAATTATAGATTGCCATTTAAAAATGGCCATGCCAGCAAATTTAATTTTTTGCCAAAAATGACCATGATCCGACATCAAATACCCGAGTTATGAGCATTCAAAGATGACCATGTAATATTTTCAGCATTAACAAAAAAATAAGATTTTTGGAGCTTCATAACTTGCATATCTCGGCCAAAATAAGTCCGATCTTTGAGTGGTATACCTTTTTAGACTCGTTAAGATCAGAATTATAGATTGCCATTTAAAAATGGCCATGCCAGCAAATTTCATTTTTTGCCAAAAATGACCATGATCCGACATCAAATACCCGAGTTATGAGCATTCAAAGATGACCATGTAATATTTTCAGCATTAACAAAAAAATAAGATTTTTGGAGCTTCATAACTTGCATATCTCGGCCAAAATAAGTCCGATCTTTGAGTGGTATACCTTTTTAGACTCGTTAAGATCAGAATTATAGATTGCCATTTAAAAATGGCCATGCCAGCAAATTTCATTTTTTGCCAAAAATGACCATGATCCGACATCAAATACCCGAGTTATGAGCATTCAAAGATGACCATGTAATATTTTCAGCATTAACAAAAAAATAAGATTTTTGGAGGTT
>JAWNPD010000129.1:0-14368 GCA_035045305.1 Drosophila maculinotata | reverse complement strand
TCGTGTATTTGATGTCGGATCATGGTAATTTTTGGCAAAAAATGAAATTTGCTGGCATGGCCATTTTTAATTGGCAATCTATAATTCTGATCTTAACGAGTCTAAAAAGGTATACCACTCAATGATCGGACTTATTTTGGCCGAGATATGCAAGTTATGAAGCTCCAAAAATATTATTTTTTTGTTAATGCTGAAAATATTACATGGTCATCTTTGAATGCTCATAACTCGGGTATTTGATGTCGGATCATGGTCATTTTTGGCAAAAAATGAAATTTGCTGGCATGGCCATTTTTAAATGGCAATCTATAATTCTGATCTTAACGAGTCTAAAAAGGTATACCACTCAAAGATCGGACTTATTTTGGCCGAGATATGCAAGTTATGAAGCTCCAAAAATCTTATTTTTTTGTTAATGCTGAAAATATTACATGGTTATCTTTGAATGCTCATAACTCGGGTTTTTGATGTCGGATCATGGTCATTTTTGGCAAAAAATGAAATTTGCTGGCATGGCCATTTTTAAATGGCAATCTATAATTCTGATCTTAACGAGTCTAAAAAGGTATACCACTCAAAGATCGGACTTATTTTGGCCGAGATATGCAAGTTATGAAGCTCCAAAAATCTTATTTTTTTGTTAATGGTGAAAATATTACATGGTCATCTTTGAATGCTCATAACTCGGGTATTTGATGTCGGATCATGGTCATTTTTGGCAAAAAATGAAATTTGCTGGCATGGCCATTTTTAAATGGCAATCTATAATTCTGATCTTAACGAGTCTAAAAAGGTATACCACTCAAAGATCGGACTTATTTTGGCCGAGATATGCAAGTTATGAAGCTCCAAAAATCTTATTTTTTTGTTAATGCTGAAAATATTACATGATCATCTTTGAATGCTCATAACTCGGGTATTTGATGTCGGATCATGGTCATTTTTGGCAAAAAATGAAATTTGCTGGCATGGCCATTTTTAAATGGCAATCTATAATTCTGATCTTAACGAGTCTAAAAAGGTATACCACTCAAAGATCGGACTTATTTTGGCCGAGATATGCAAGTTATGAAGCTCCAAAAATCTTATTTTTTTGTTAATGCTGAAAATATTACATGGTCATCTTTGAATGCTCATAACTCGGGTATTTGATGTCGGATCATGGTCATTTTTGGCAAAAAATTAAATTTGCTGGCATGGCCATTTTTAAATGGCAATCTATAATTCTGATCTTAACGAGTCTAAAAAGGTATACCACTCAAAGATCGGACTTATTTTGGCCGAGATATGCAAGTTATGAAGCTCCAAAAATCTTATTTTTTTGTTAATGCTGAAAATATTACATGGTCATCTTTGAATGCTCATAACTCGGGTATTTGATGTCGGATCATGGTCATTTTTGGCAAAAAATGAAATTTGCTGGCATGGCCATTTTTAAATGGCAATCTATAATTCTGATCTTAACGAGTCTAAAAAGGTATACCACTCAAAGATCGGACTTATTTTGGCCGAGATATGCAAGTTATGAAGCTCCAAAAATCTTATTTTTTTGTTAATGCTGAAAATATTACATGGTCATCTTTGAATGCTCATAACTCGGGTATTTGATGTCGGATCATGGTCATTTTTGGCAAAAAATGAAATTTGCTGGCATGGCCATTTTTAAATGGCAATCTATAATTCTGATCTTAACGAGTCTAAAAAGGTATACCACTCAAAGATCGGACTTATTTTGGCCGAGATATGCAAGTTATGAAGCTCCAAAAATCGTATTTTTTTGTTAATGCTGAAAATATTACATGGTCATCTTTGAATGCTCATAACTCGGGTATTTGATGTCGGATCATGGTCATTTTTGGCAAAAAATGAAATTTGCTGGCATGGCCATTTTTAAATGGCAATCTATAATTCTGATCTTAACGAGTCTAAAAAGGTATACCACTCAAAGATCGGACTTATTTTGGCCGAGATATGCAAGTTATGAAGCTCCAAAAATCTTATTTTTTTGTTAATGCTGAAAATATTACATGGTCATCTTTGAATGCTCATAACTCGGGTATTTGATGTCGGATCATGGTCATTTTTGGCAAAAAATGAAATTTGCTGGCATGGCCATTTTTAAATGGCAATCTATAATTCTGATCTTAACGAGTCTAAAAAGGTATACCACTCAAAGATCGGACTTATTTTGGCCGAGATATGCAAGTTATGAAGCTCCAAAAATCTTATTTTTTTGTTAATGCTGAAAATATTACATGGTCATCTTTGAATGCTCATAACTCGGGTATTTGATGTCGGATCATGGTCATTTTTGGCAAAAAATGAAATTTGCTGGCATGGCCATTTTTAAATGGCAATCTATAATTCTGATCTTAACGAGTCTAAAAAGGTATACCACTCAAAGATCGGACTTATTTTGGCCGAGATATGCAAGTTATGAAGCTCCAAAAATCTTATTTTTTTGTTAATGCTGAAAATATTACATGGTCATCTTTGAATGCTCATAACTCGGGTATTTGATGTCGGATCATGGTCATTTTTGGCAAAAAATGAAATTTGCTGGCATGGCCATTTTTAAATGGCAATCTATAATTCTGATCTTAACGAGTCTAAAAAGGTATACCACTCAAAGATCGGACTTATTTTGGCCGAGATATGCAAGTTATGAAGCTCCAAAAATCTTATTTTTTTGTTAATGCTGAAAATATTACATGGTCATCTTTGAATGCTCATAACTCGGGTATTTGATGTCGGATCATGGTCATTTTTGGCAAAAAATGAAATTTGCTGGCATGGCCATTTTTAAATGGCAATCTATAATTCTGATCTTAACGAGTCTAAAAAGGTATACCACTCAAAGATCGGACTTATTTTGGCCGAGATATGCAAGTTATGAAGCTCCAAAAATCTTATTTTTTTGTTAATGCTGAAAATATTACATGGTCATCTTTGAATGCTCATAACTCGGGTATTTGATGTCGGATCATGGTCATTTTTGGCAAAAAATTAAATTTGCTGGCATGGCCATTTTTAAATGGCAATCTATAATTCTGATCTTAACGAGTCTAAAAAGGTATACCACTCAAAGATCGGACTTATTTTGGCCGAGATATGCAAGTTATGAAGCTTCAAAAATCTTATTTTTTTGTTAATGCTGAAAATATTACATGGTCATCTTTGAATGCTCATAACTCGGGTATTTGATGTCGGATCATGGTCATTTTTGGCAAAAAATGAAATTTGCTGGCATGGCCATTTTTAAATGGCAATCTATAATTCTGATCTTAACGAGTCTAAAAAGGTATACCACTCAAAGATCGGACTTATTTTGGCCGAGATATGCAAGTTATGAAGCTCCAAAAATCTTATTTTTTTGTTAATGCTGAAAATATTACATGATCATCTTTGAATGCTCATAACTCGGGTATTTGATGTCGGATCATGGTCATTTTTGGCAAAAAATGAAATTTGCTGGCATGGCCATTTTTAAATGGCAATCTATAATTCTGATCTTAACGAGTCTAAAAAGGTATACCACTCAAAGATCGGACTTATTTTGGCCGAGATATGCAAGTTATGAAGCTCCAAAAATCTTATTTTTTTGTTAATGCTGAAAATATTACATGGTCATCTTTGAATGCTCATAACTCGGGTATTTGATGTCGGATCATGGTCATTTTTGGCAAAAAATTAAATTTGCTGGCATGGCCATTTTTAAATGGCAATCTATAATTCTGATCTTAACGAGTCTAAAAAGGTATACCACTCAAAGATCGGACTTATTTTGGCCGAGATATGCAAGTTATGAAGCTCCAAAAATCTTATTTTTTTGTTAATGCTGAAAATATTACATGGTCATCTTTGAATGCTCATAACTCGGGTATTTGATGTCGGATCATGGTCATTTTTGGCAAAAAATGAAATTTGCTGGCATGGCCATTTTTAAATGGCAATCTATAATTCTGATCTTAACGAGTCTAAAAAGGTATACCACTCAAAGATCGGACTTATTTTGGCCGAGATATGCAAGTTATGAAGCTCCAAAAATCTTATTTTTTTGTTAATGCTGAAAATATTACATGGTCATCTTTGAATGCTCATAACTCGGGTATTTGATGTCGGATCATGGTCATTTTTGGCAAAAAATGAAATTTGCTGGCATGGCCATTTTTAAATGGCAATCTATAATTCTGATCTTAACGAGTCTAAAAAGGTATACCACTCAAAGATCGGACTTATTTTGGCCGAGATATGCAAGTTATGAAGCTCCAAAAATCTTATTTTTTTGTTAATGCTGAAAATATTACATGGTCATCTTTGAATGCTCATAACTCGGGTATTTGATGTCGGATCATGGTCATTTTTGGCAAAAAATGAAATTTGCTGGCATGGCCATTTTTAAATGGCAATCTATAATTCTGATCTTAACGAGTCTAAAAAGGTATACCACTCAAAGATCGGACTTATTTTGGCCGAGATATGCAAGTTATGAAGCTCCAAAAATCTTATTTTTTTGTTAATGCTGAAAATATTACATGGTCATCTTTGAATGCTCATAACTCGGGTATTTGATGTCGGATCATGGTCATTTTTGGCAAAAAATGAAATTTGCTTGCATGGCCATTTTTAAATGGCAATCTATAATTCTGATCTTAACGAGTCTAAAAAGGTATACCACTCAAAGATCGGACTTATTTTGGCCGAGATATGCAAGTTATGAAGCTCCAAAAATCTTATTTTTTTGTTAATGCTGAAAATATTACATGGTCATCTTTGAATGCTCATAACTCGGGTATTTGATGTCGGATCATGGTCATTTTTGGCAAAAAATGAAATTTGCTGGCATGGCCATTTTTAAATGGCAATCTATAATTCTGATCTTAACGAGTCTAAAAAGGTATACCACTCAAAGATCGGACTTATTTTGGCCGAGATATGCAAGTTATGAAGCTCCAAAAATCTTATTTTTTTGTTAATGCTGAAAATATTACATGGTCATCTTTGAATGCTCATAACTCGGGTATTTGATGTCGGATCATGGTCATTTTTGGCAAAAAATGAAATTTGCTGGCATGGCCATTTTTAAATGGCAATCTATAATTCTGATCTTAACGAGTCTAAAAAGGTATACCACTCAAAGATCGGACTTATTTTGGCCGAGATATGCAAGTTATGAAGCTCCAAAAATCTTATTTTTTTGTTAATGCTGAAAATATTACATGGTCATCTTTGAATGCTCATAACTCGGGTATTTGATGTCGGATCATGGTCATTTTTGGCAAAAAATGAAATTTGCTGGCATGGCCATTTTTAAATGGCAATCTATAATTCTGATCTTAACGAGTCTAAAAAGGTATACCACTCAAAGATCGGACTTATTTTGGCCGAGATATGCAAGTTATGAAGCTCCAAAAATCTTATTTTTTTGTTAATGCTGAAAATATTACATGGTCATCTTTGAATGCTCATAACTCGGGTATTTGATGTCGGATCATGGTCATTTTTGGCAAAAAATTAAATTTGCTGGCATGGCCATTTTTAAATGGCAATCTATAATTCTGATCTTAACGAGTCTAAAAAGGTATACCACTCAAAGATCGGACTTATTTTGGCCGAGATATGCAAGTTATGAAGCTCCAAAAATCTTAATTTTTTGTTAATGCTGAAAATATTACATGGTCATCTTTGAATGCTCATAACTCGGGTATTTGATGTCGGATCATGGTCATTTTTGGCAAAAAATGAAATTTGCTGGCATGGCCATTTTTAAATGGCAATCTATAATTCTGATCTTAACGAGTCTAAAAAGGTATACCACTCAAAGATCGGACTTATTTTGGCCGAGATATGCAAGTTATGAAGCTCCAAAAATCTTATTTTTTTGTTAATGCTGAAAATATTACATGGTCATCTTTGAATGCTCATAACTCGGGTATTTGATGTCGGATCATGGTCATTTTTGGCAAAAAATGAAATTTGCTGGCATGGCCATTTTTAAATGGCAATCTATAATTCTGATCTTAACGAGTCTAAAAAGGTATACCACTCAAAGATCGGACTTATTTTGGCCGAGATATGCAAGTTATGAAGCTCCAAAAATCTTATTTTTTTGTTAATGCTGAAAATATTACATGGTCATCTTTGAATGCTCATAACTCGGGTATTTGATGTCGGATCATGGTCATTTTTGGCAAAAAATGAAATTTGCTGGCATGGCCATTTTTAAATGGCAATCTATAATTCTGATCTTAACGAGTCTAAAAAGGTATACCACTCAAAGATCGGACTTATTTTGGCCGAGATATGCAAGTTATGAAGCTCCAAAAATCTTATTTTTTTGTTAATGCTGAAAATATTACATGGTCATCTTTGAATGCTCATAACTCGGGTATTTGATGTCGGATCATGGTCATTTTTGGCAAAAAATGAAATTTGCTGGCATGGCCATTTTTAAATGGCAATCTATAATTCTGATCTTAACGAGTCTAAAAAGGTATACCACTCAAAGATCGGACTTATTTTGGCCGAGATATGCAAGTTATGAAGCTCCAAAAATCTTATTTTTTTGTTAATGCTGAAAATATTACATGGTCATCTTTGAATGCTCATAACTCGGGTATTTGATGTCGGATCATGGTCATTTTTGGCAAAAAATGAAATTTGCTGGCATGGCCATTTTTAAATGGCAATCTATAATTCTGATCTTAACGAGTCTAAAAAGGTATACCACTCAAAGATCGGACTTATTTTGGCCGAGATATGCAAGTTATGAAGCTCCAAAAATCTTATTTTTTTGTTAATGCTGAAAATATTACATGGTCATCTTTGAATGCTCATAACTCGGGTATTTGATGTCGGATCATGGTCATTTTTGGCAAAAAATGAAATTTGCTGGCATGGCCATTTTTAAATGGCAATCTATAATTCTGATCTTAACGAGTCTAAAAAGGTATACCACTCAAAGATCGGACTTATTTTGGCCGAGATATGCAAGTTATGAAGCTCCAAAAATCTTATTTTTTTGTTAATGCTGAAAATATTACATGGTTATCTTTGAATGCTTATAACTCGGGTATTTGATGTCGGATCATGGTCATTTTTGGCAAAAAATGAAATTTGCTGGCATGGCCATTTTTAAATGGCAATCTATAATTCTGATCTTAACGAGTCTAAAAAGGTATACCACTCAAAGATCGGACTTATTTTGGCCGAGATATGCAAGTTATGAAGCTCCAAAAATCGAATTTTTTTGTTAATGCTGAAAATATTACATGGTCATCTTTGAATGCTCATAACTCGGGTATTTGATGTCGGATCATGGTAATTTTTGGCAAAAAATTAAATTTTCTGGCATGGCCATTTTTAAATGGCAATCTATAATTCTGATCTTAACGAGTCTAAAAAGGTATACCACTCAAAGATCGGATTTATTTTGGCCGAGATATGCAAGTTATGAAGCTCCAAAAATCTTATTTTTTTGTTAATGCTGAAAATATTACATGGTTATCTTTGAATGCTCATAACTCGGGTATTTGATGTCGGATCATGGTCATTTTTGGCAAAAAATTAAATTTGCTGGCATGGCCATTTTTAAATGGCAATCTATAATTCTGATCTTAACGAGTCTAAAAAGGTATACCACTCAAAGATCGGACTTATTTTGGCCGAGATATGCAAGTTATGAAGCTCCAAAAATCTTATTTTTTTGTTAATGCTGAAAATATTACATGGTCATCTTTGAATGCTTATAACTCGGGTATTTGATGTCGGATCATGGTCATTTTTGGCAAAAAATGAAATTTGCTGGCATGGCCATTTTTAAATGGCAATCTATAATTCTGATCTTAACGAGTCTAAAAAGGTATACCACTCAAAGATCGGACTTATTTTGGCCGAGATATGCAAGTTATGAAGCTCCAAAAATCTTAATTTTTTGTTAATGCTGAAAATATTACATGGTCATCTTTGAATGCTTATAACTCGGGTATTTGATGTCGGATCATGGTCATTTTTGGCAAAAAATGAAATTTGCTGGCATGGCCATTTTTAAATGGCAATCTATAATTCTGATCTTAACGAGTCTAAAAAGGTATACCACTCAAAGATCGGACTTATTTTGGCCGAGATATGCAAGTTATGAAGCTCCAAAAATCTTATTTTTTTGTTAATGCTGAAAATATTACATGGTCATCTTTGAATGCTCATAACTCGGGTATTTGATGTCGGATCATGGTCATTTTTGGCAAAAAATGAAATTTGCTGGCATGGCCATTTTTAAATGGCAATCTATAATTCTGATCTTAACGAGTCTAAAAAGGTATACCACTCAAAGATCGGACTTATTTTGGCCGAGATATGCAAGTTATGAAGCTCCAAAAATCGTATGTTTTTGTTAATGCTGAAAATATTACATGGTCATCTTTGAATGCTCATAACTCGGGTATTTGATGTCGGATCATGGTCATTTTTGGCAAAAAATGAAATTTGCTGGCATGGCCATTTTTAAATGGTAATCTATAATTCTGATCCTAACGAGTCTAAAAAGGTATACCACTCAACGATCGGACTTATTTTGGCCGAGATATGCAAGTTATGAAGCTCCAAAAATCTTATTATTTTGTTAATGCTGAAAATATTACATGGTCATCTTTGAATGCTCATAGCTCGGGTATTTGATGTCGGATCATGGTCATTTTTGGCAAAAAATGAAATTTGCTGGCATGGCCATTTTTAAATGGCAATCTGTAATTCTGATCTTAACGAGTCTAAAAAGGTATACCACTCAAAGATCGGACTTATTTTGGCCGAGATATGCAAGTTATGAAGCTCCAAAAATCATATATTTTTGTTAATGCTGAAAATATTACATGGTCATTTTTAAATGCTCATAACTCGGGTATTTGATGTCGGATCATGGTCATTTTTGGCAAAAAATGAAATAAGCTGGCATGGCCATTTTTAAATGGCAATCTATAATTCTGATCTTAACGAGTCCAAAAAGGTATACCACTCAAAGATCGGACTGATTTTGGCCGAGATATGCAAGTAATGAAGCTCCAAAATTCGTATTTTTTTGTTAATGCTGAAAATATTACATGGTCATCTTTGAATGCTCATAACTCGGGTATTTGATGTCGGATCATGGTCATTTTTGGTAAAAAATTAAATTTGCTGGCATGGCCATTTTTAAATGGCAATCTATAATTCTGATCTTAACGAGTCTAAAAAGGTATACCACTCAAAGATCGGACTTATTTTGGCCGAGATATGCAAGTTATGAAGCTCCAAAAATCTTATTATTTTGTTAATGCTGAAAATATTACATGGTCATCTTTGAATGCTTATAACTCGGGTATTTGATGTCGGATCATGGTCATTTTTAGCAAAAAATGAAATAAACTGGCATGGCCATTTTTAAATGGCAATCTATAATTCTGATCTTAACGAGTCTAAAAAGGTATACCACTCAAAGATCGGATTTATTTTGGCCGAGATATGCAAGTTATGAAGCTCCAAAAATCTTATTTTTTTGTTAATGCTGAAAATATTACATGGTTATCTTTGAATGCTCATAACTCGGGTATTTGATGTCGGATCATGGTCATTTTTGGCAAAAAATGAAATTTGCTGGCATGGCCATTTTTAAATGGCAATCTATAATTCTGATCTTAACGAGTCTAAAAAGGTATACCACTCAAAGATCGGACTTATTTTGGCCGAGATATGCAAGTTATGAAGCTCCAAAAATCTTATTTTTTTGTTAATGCTGAAAATATTACATGGTCATCTTTGAATGCTTATAGCTCGGATATTTGATGTCGGATCATGGTCATTTTTGGCAAAAAATGAAATTTGCTGGCATGGCCATTTTTAAATGGCAATCTATAATTCTGATCTTAACGAGTCTAAAAAGGTATACCACTCAAAGATCGGACTTATTTTGGCCGAGATATGCAAGTTATGAAGCTCCAAAAATCTTAATTTTTTGTTAATGCTGAAAATATTACATGGTCATCTTTGAATGCTTATAACTCGGGTATTTGATGTCGGATCATGGTCATTTTTGGCAAAAAATGAAATTTGCTGGCATGGCCATTTTAAAATGGCAATCTATAATTCTGATCTTAACGAGTCTAAAAAGGTATACCACTCAAAGATCGGACTTATTTTGGCCGAGATATGCAAGTTATGAAGCTCCAAAAATCTTATTTTTTTTTTAATGCTGAAAATATTACATGGTCATCTTTGAATGCTCATAACTCGGGTATTTGATGTCGGATCATGGTCATTTTTGGCAAAAAATGAAATTTGCTGGCATGGCCATTTTTAAATGGCAATCTATAATTCTGATCTTAACGAGTCTAAAAAGGTATACCACTCAAAGATCGGACTTATTTTGGCCGAGATATGCAAGTTATGAAGCTCCAAAAATCGTATGTTTTTGTTAATGCTGAAAATATTACATGGTCATCTTTGAATGCTCATAACTCGGGTATTTGATGTCGGATCATGGTCATTTTTGGCAAAAAATGAAATTTGCTGGCATGGCCATTTTTAAATGGCAATCTATAATTCTGATCTTAACGAGTCTAAAAAGGTATACCACTCAAAGATCGGACTTATTTTGGCCGAGATATGCAAGTTATGAAGCTCCAAAAATCGTATGTTTTTGTTAATGCTGAAAATATTACATGGTCATCTTTGAATGCTCATAACTCGGGTATTTGATGTCGGATCATTGTCATTTTTGGCAAAAAATGAAATTTGCATGCATGGCCATTTTTAAATGTTAATCTATAATTCTGATCCTAACGAGTCTAAAAAGGTATACCACTCAACGATCGGACTTATTTTGGCCGAGATATGCAAGTTATGAAGCTCCAAAAATCTTATTATTTTGTTAATGCTGAAAATATTACATGGTCATCTTTGAATGCTCATAGCTCGGGTATTTGATGTCGGATCATGGTCATTTTTGGCAAAAAATGAAATTTGCTGGCATGGCCATTTTTAAATGGCAATCTGTAATTCTGATCTTAACGAGTCTAAAAAGGTATACCACTCAAAGATCGGACTTATTTTGGCCGAGATATGCAAGTTATGAAGCTCCAAAAATCATATATTTTTGTTAATGCTGAAAATATTACATGGTCATTTTTAAATGCTCATAACTCGGGTATTTGATGTCGGATCATGGTCATTTTTGGCAAAAAATGAAATAAGCTGGCATGGCCATTTTTAAATGGCAATCTATAATTCTGATCTTAACGAGTCTAAAAAGGTATACCACTCAAAGATCGGACTGATTTTGGCCGAGATATGCAAGTAATGAAGCTCCAAAATTCGTATTTTTTTGTTAATGCTGAAAATATTACATGGTCATCTTTGAATGCTCATAACTCGGGTATTTGATGTCGGATCATGGTCATTTTTGGCAAAAAATGAAATTTGCTGGCATGGCCATTTTTAAATGGCAATCTATAATTCTGATCTTAACGAGTCTAAAAAGGTATACCACTCAAAGATCGGACTTATTTTGGCCGAGATATGCAAGTTATGAAGCTCCAAAAATCTTATTATTTTGTTAATGCTGAAAATATTACATGGTCATCTTTGAATGCTTATAACTCGGGTATTTGATGTCGGATCATGGTCATTTTTGGCAAAAAATGAAATAAAGCTGGCATGGCCATTTTTAAATGGCAATCTATAATTCTGATCTTAACGAGTCTAAAAAGGTATACCACTCAAAGATCGGACTTATTTTGGCCGAGATATGCAAGTTATGAAGCTCCAAAAATCTTATTTTTTTGTTAATGCTGAAAATATTACATGGTCATCTTTGAATGCTCATAACTCGGGTATTTGATGTCGGATCATGGTCATTTTTGGCAAAAAATGAAATTTGCTGGCATGGCCATTTTTAAATGGCAATCTATAATTCTGATCTTAACGAGTCTAAAAAGGTATACCACTCAAAGATCGGACTTATTTTGGCCGAGATATGCAAGTTATGAAGCTCCAAAAATCGTATGTTTTTGTTAATGCTGAAAATATTACATGGTCATCTTTGAATGCTCATAACTCGGGTATTTGATGTCGGATCATGGTCATTTTTGGCAAAAAATGAAATTTGCTGGCATGGCCATTTTTAAATGGCAATCTATAATTCTGATCTTAACGAGTCTAAAAAGGTATACCACTCAAAGATCGGACTTATTTTGGCCGAGATATGCAAGTTATGAAGCTCCAAAAATCGTATGTTTTTGTTAATGCTGAAAATATTACATGGTCATCTTTGAATGCTCATAACTCGGGTATTTGATGTCGGATCATTGTCATTTTTGGCAAAAAATGAAATTTGCATGCATGGCCATTTTTAAATGTTAATCTATAATTCTGATCCTAACGAGTCTAAAAAGGTATACCACTCAACGATCGGACTTATTTTGGCCGAGATATGCAAGTTATGAAGCTCCAAAAATCTTATTATTTTGTTAATGCTGAAAATATTACATGGTCATCTTTGAATGCTCATAGCTCGGGTATTTGATGTCGGATCATGGTCATTTTTGGCAAAAAATGAAATTTGCTGGCATGGCCATTTTTAAATGGCAATCTGTAATTCTGATCTTAACGAGTCTAAAAAGGTATACCACTCAAAGATCGGACTTATTTTGGCCGAGATATGCAAGTTATGAAGCTCCAAAAATCATATATTTTTGTTAATGCTGAAAATATTACATGGTCATTTTTAAATGCTCATAACTCGGGTATTTGATGTCGGATCATGGTCATTTTTGGCAAAAAATGAAATAAGCTGGCATGGCCATTTTTAAATGGCAATCTATAATTCTGATCTTAACGAGTCCAAAAAGGTATACCACTCAAAGATCGGACTGATTTTGGCCGAGATATGCAAGTAATGAAGCTCCAAAATTCGTATTTTTTTGTTAATGCTGAAAATATTACATGGTCATCTTTGAATGCTCATAACTCGGGTATTTGATGTCGGATCATGGTCATTTTTGGTAAAAAATGAAATTTGCTGGCATGGCCATTTTTAAATGGCAATCTATAATTCTGATCTTAACGAGTCTAAAAAGGTATACCACTCAAAGATCGGACTTATTTTGGCCGAGATATGCAAGTTATGAAGCTCCAAAAATCTTATTATTTTGTTAATGCTGAAAATATTACATGGTCATCTTTGAATGCTTATAACTCGGGTATTTGATGTCGGATCATGGTCATTTTTAGCAAAAAATGAAATAAACTGGCATGGCCATTTTTAAATGGCAATCTATAATTCTGATCTTAACGAGTCCAAAAAGGTATACCACTCAAAGATCGGACTGATTTTGGCCGAGATATGCAAGTAATGAAGCTCCAAAATTCGTATTTTTTTGTTAATGCTGAAAATATTACATGGTCATCTTTGAATGCTCATAACTCGGGTATTTGATGTCGGATCATGGTCATTTTTGGCAAAAAAAGAAATTTGCTGGCATGGCCATTTTTAAATGGCAATCTATAATTCTGATCTTAACGAGTCTAAAAAGGTATACCACTCAAAGATCGGACTTATTTTGGCCGAGATATGCAAGTTATGAAGCTCCAAAAATCTTATTTTTTTGTTAATGCTGAAAATATTACATGGTCATCTTTGAATGCTCATAACTCGGGTATTTGATGTCGGATCATGGTCATTTTTGGCATTTAATTAAATTTGCTGGCATGGCCATTTTTAAATGGCAATCTATAATTCTGATCTTAACGAGTCTGAAAAGGTATACCACTCAAAGATCGGACTTATTTTGGCCGAGATATGCAAGTTATGAAGCTCCAAAAATCGTATGTTTTTGTTAATGCTGAAAATATTGCATGGTCATCTTTGAATGCTCATAACTCGGGTATTTGATGTCGGATCATGGTCATTTTTGGCAAAAAATGAAATTTGCATGCATGGCCATTTTTAAATGTTAATCTATAATTCTGATCTTAACGAGTCTAAAAAGGTATACCACTCAACGATCGGACTTATTTTGGCCGAGATATGCAAGTTATGAAGCTCCAAAAATCTTATTATTTTGTTAATGCTGAAAATATTACATGGTCATCTTTGAATGCTCATAGCTCGGGTATTTGATGTCGGATCATGGTCATTTTTGGCAAAAAATGAAATTTGCTGGCATGGCCATTTTTAAATGGCAATCTGTAATTCTGATCTTAACGAGTCTAAAAAGGTATACCACTCAACGATCGGACTTATTTTGGCCGAGATATGCAAGTTATGAAGCTCCAAAAATCTTATTATTTTGTTAATGCTGAAAATATTACATGGTCATCTTTGAATGCTCATAGTGTA
>JAWNPD010000128.1:0-10258 GCA_035045305.1 Drosophila maculinotata | reverse complement strand
CGGATCATGGTCATTTTTGGCAAAAAATTAAATTTGCTGGCATGGCCATTTTTAAATGGCAATCTATAATTCTGATCTTAACGAGTCTAAAAAGGTATACCACTCAAAGATCGGACTTATTTTGGCCGAGATATGCAAGTTATGAAGCTCCAAAAATCTTATTTTTTTGTTAATGCTGAAAATATTACATGGTCATCTTTGAATGCTCATAACTCGGGTATTTGATGTCGGATCATGGTCATTTTTGGCAAAAAATTAAATTTGCTGGCATGGCCATTTTTAAATGGCAATCTATAATTCTGATCTTAACCAGCCCAAAAAGGTTTACCACTCAAAGATCGGACTTATTTTGGCCGAGATATGCAAGTTATGAAGCTCCAAAAATCTTATTTTTTTGTTAATGCTGAAAATATTACATGGTCATCTTTGAATGCTCATAACTCGGGTATTTGATGTCGGATCATGGTCATTTTTGGCAAAAAATAAAATTAGCTGGCATGGCCATTTTTAAATTGCAATCTATAACTCTGATCTTAACGAGTCTAAAAAGGTATACCACTCAAAGATCGGACTTATTTTGGCCGAGATATGCAAGTTATGAAGCTCCAAAAATCTTATTTTTTTGTTAATGCTGAAAATATTACATGGTTATTCTCTTTGAATGCTCATAACTCGGGTATTTGATGTCGTATCATTGTCATTTTTGGCAAAAAATGAAATTTGCTGGCATGATCATTTTTAAATGGCAATCTATAATTCTGATCTTAACGAGTCTAAAAAGGTATACCACTCAAAGATCGGACTTATTTTGGCCGAGATATGCAACGTTATGAAGCTCCAAAAATCGTATTTTTTTGTTAATGTTGAAAACATTACATGGTCATCTTTGAATGCTCATAACTGGGGTATTTGATGTCGGATCATGGTCATTTTTGGCAAAAAATGAAATTTGCTGGCATGGCCATTTTTAAATGGCAATCTATAATTCTGATCTTAACGAGTCTAAAAAGGTATACCACTCAAAGATCGGACTTATTTTGGCCGAGATATGCAAGTTATGAAGCTCCAAAAATCTAATTTTTTTGTTAATGCTGAAAATATTACATGGTTATCTTTGAATGCTCATAACTCGGGTATTTGATGTCGGATCATGGTCATTTTTGGCAAAAAATGAAATTTGCTGGCATGGCCATTTTTAAATGGCAATCTATAATTCTGATCTTAACTAGTCTAAAAAGGTATACCACTCAAAGATCGGACTTATTTTGGCCGAGATATGCAAGTTATGAAGCTCCAAAAATCTTATTTTTTTGTTAATGCTGAAAATATTACATGGTCATCTTTGAATGCTCATAACTCGGGTATTTGATGTCGGATCATGGTCATTTTTGGCAAAAAATTAAATTTGCTGGCATGGCCATTTTTAAATGGATATCTATAATTCTGATCTTAACGAGTCTAAAAAGGTATACCACTCAAAGATCGGACTTATTTTGGCCGAGATATGCAAGTTATGAAGCTCCAAAAATCTTATTTTTTTGTTAATGCTGAAAATATTACATGGTCATCTTTGAATGCTCATAACTCGGGTATTTGATGTCGGATCATGGTCATTTTTGGCAAAAAATGAAATTTGCTGGCATGGCCATTTTTAAATGGCAATCTATAATTCTGATCTTAACGAGTCTAAAAAAGGTATACCACTCAAAGATCGGACTTATTTTGGCCGAGATATGCAAGTTATGAAGCTCCAAAAATCTTATTTTTTTGTTAATGCTGAAAATATTACATGGTCATCTTTGAATGCTCATAGCTCGGGTATTTGATGTCGGATCATGGTCATTTTTGGCAAAAAATGAAATTTGCTGGCATGGCCATTTTTAAATGGCAATCTATAATTCTGATCTTAACGAGTCTAAAAAGGTATACCACTCAAAGATCGGACTTATTTTGGCCGAGATATGCAAGTTATGAAGCTCCAAAAATCTTATTTTTTTGTTAATGCTGAAAATATTACATGGTCATCTTTGAATGGCTCATAACTCGGGTATTTGATGTCGGATCATGGTCATTTTTGGCAAAAAATTAAATTTGCTGGCATGGCCATTTTTAAATGGCAATCTATAATTCTGATCTTAACGAGTCTAAAAAGGTATACCACTCAAAGATCGGACTTATTTTGGCCGAGATATGCAAGTTATGAAGCTCCAAAAATCTTATTTTTTTGTTAATGCTGAAAATATTACATGGTCATCTTTGAATGCTCATAACTCGGGTATTTGATGTCGGATCATGGTCATTTTTGGCAAAAAAATTAAATTTGCTGGCATGGCCATTTTTAAATGGCAATCTATAATTCTGATCTTAACGAGTCTAAAAAGGTATACCACTCAAAGATCGGACTTATTTTGGCCGAGATATGCAAGTTATGAAGCTCCAAAAATCTTATTTTTTTGTTAATGCTGAAAATATTACATGGTCATCTTTGAATGCTCATAACTCGGGTATTTGATGTCGGATCATGGTCATTTTTGGCAAAAAATGAAATTTGCTGGCATGGCCATTTTTAAATGGCAATCTATAATTCTGATCTTAACGAGTCTAAAAAGGTATACCACTCAAAGATCGGACTTATTTTGGCCGAGATATGCAAGTTATGAAGCTCCAAAAATCTTATTTTTTTGTTAATGCTGAAAATATTACATGGTCATCTTTGAATGCTCATAACTCGGGTATTTGATGTCGGATCATGGTCATTTTTGGCAAAAAATGAAATTTGCTGGCATGGCCATTTTTAAATGGCAATCTATAATTCTGATCTTAACGAGTCTAAAAAGGTATACCACTCAAAGATCGGACTTATTTTGGCCGAGATATGCAAGTTATGAAGCTCCAAAAATCTTATTTTTTTGTTAATGCTGAAAATATTACATGGTCATCTTTGAATGCTCATAACTCGGGTATTTGATGTCGGATCATGGTCATTTTTGGCAAAAAATTAAATTTGCTGGCATGGCCATTTTTAAATGGCAATCTATAATTCTGATCTTAACGAGTCTAAAAAGGTATACCACTCAAAGATCGGACTTATTTTGGCCGAGATATGCAAGTTATGAAGCTCCAAAAATCTTATTTTTTTGTTAATGCTGAAAATATTACATGGTCATCTTTGAATGCTCATAACTCGGGTATTTGATGTCGGATCATGGTCATTTTTGGCAAAAAATGAAATTTGCTGGCATGGCCATTTTTAAATGGCAATCTATAATTCTGATCTTAACGAGTCTAAAAAGGTATACCACTCAAAGATCGGACTTATTTTGGCCGAGATATGCAAGTTATGAAGCTCCAAAAATCTTATTTTTTTGTTAATGCTGAAAATATTACATGGTCATCTTTGAATGCTCATAACTCGGGTATTTGATGTCGGATCATGGTCATTTTTGGCAAAAAATGAAATTTGCTGGCATGGCCATTTTTAAATGGCAATCTATAATTCTGATCTTAACGAGTCTAAAAAGGTATACCACTCAAAGATCGGACTTATTTTGGCCGAGATATGCAAGTTATGAAGCTCCAAAAATCTTATTTTTTTGTTAATGCTGAAAATATTACATGGTCATCTTTGAATGCTCATAACTCGGGTATTTGATGTCGGATCATGGTCATTTTTGGCAAAAAATGAAATTTGCTGGCATGGCCATTTTTAAATGGCAATCTATAATTCTGATCTTAACGAGTCTAAAAAGGTATACCACTCAAAGATCGGACTTATTTTGGCCGAGATATGCAAGTTATGAAGCTCCAAAAATCTTATTTTTTTGTTAATGCTGAAAATATTACATGGTCATCTTTGAATGCTCATAACTCGGGTATTTGATGTCGGATCATGGTCATTTTTGGCAAAAAATGAAATTTGCTGGCATGGCCATTTTTAAATGGCAATCTATAATTCTGATCTTAACGAGTCTAAAAAGGTATACCACTCAAAGATCGGACTTATTTTGGCCGAGATATGCAAGTTATGAAGCTCCAAAAATCTTATTTTTTTGTTAATGCTGAAAATATTACATGGTCATCTTTGAATGCTCATAACTCGGGTATTTGATGTCGGATCATGGTCATTTTTGGCAAAAAATGAAATTTGCTGGCATGGCCATTTTAAAATGGCAATCTATAATTCTGATCTTAACGAGTCTAAAAAGGTATACCACTCAAAGATCGGACTTATTTTGGCCGAGATATGCAAGTTATGAAGCTCCAAAAATCTTATTTTTTTGTTAATGCTGAAAATATTACATGGTCATCTTTGAATGCTCATAACTCGGGTATTTGATGTCGGATCATGGTCATTTTTGGCAAAAAATGAAATTTGCTGGCATGGCCATTTTTAAATGGCAATCTATAATTCTGATCTTAACGAGTCTAAAAAGGTATACCACTCAAAGATCGGACTTATTTTGGCCGAGATATGCAAGTTATGAAGCTCCAAAAATCTTATTTTTTTGTTATTGCTGAAAATATTACATGGTCATCTTTGAATGCTCATTCATAACTCGGGTATTTGATGTCGGATCATGGTCATTTTTGGCAAAAAATGAAATTTGCTGGCATGGCCATTTTTAAATGGCAATCTATAATTCTGATCTTAACGAGTCTAAAAAGGTATACCACTCAAAGATCGGACTTATTTTGGCCGAGATATGCAAGTTATGAAGCTCCAAAAATCTTATTTTTTTGTTAATGCTGAAAATATTACATGGTCATCTTTGAATGCTCATAACTCGGGTATTTGATGTCGGATCATGGTCATTTTTGGCAAAAAATGAAATTTGCTGGCATGGCCATTTTTAAATGGCAATCTATAATTCTGATCTTAACGAGTCTAAAAAGGTATACCACTCAAAGATCGGACTTATTTTGGCCGAGATATGCAAGTTATGAAGCTCCAAAAATCTTATTTTTTTGTTAATGCTGAAAATATTACATGGTCATCTTTGAATGCTCATAACTCGGGTATTTGATGTCGGATCATGGTCATTTTTGGCAAAAAATGAAATTTGCTGGCATGGCCATTTTTAAATGGCAATCTATAATTCTGATCTTAACGAGTCTAAAAAGGTATACCACTCAAAGATCGGACTTATTTTGGCCGAGATATGCAAGTTATGAAGCTCCAAAAATCTTATTTTTTTGTTAATGCTGAAAATATTACATGGTCATCTTTGAATGCTCATAACTCGGGTATTTGATGTCGGATCATGGTCATTTTTGGCAAAAAATGAAATTTGCTGGCATGGCCATTTTGAAATGGCAATCTATAATTCTGATCTTAACGAGTCTAAAAAGGTATACCACTCAAAGATCGGACTTATTTTGGCCGAGATATGCAAGTTATGAAGCTCCAAAAATCTTATTTTTTTGTTAATGCTGAAAATATTACATGGTCATCTTTGAATGCTCATAACTCGGGTATTTGATGTCGGATCATGGTCATTTTTGGCAAAAAATGAAATTTGCTGGCATGGCCATTTTTAAATGGCAATCTATAATTCTGATCTTAACGAGTCTAAAAAGGTATACCACTCAAAGATCGGACTTATTTTGGCCGAGATATGCAAGTTATGAAGCTCCAAAAATCTTATTTTTTTGTTAATGCTGAAAATATTACATGGTCATCTTTGAATGCTCATAACTCGGGTATTTGATGTCGGATCATGGTCATTTTTGGCAAAAAATGAAATTTGCTGGCATGGCCATTTTTAAATGGCAATCTATAATTCTGATCTTAACGAGTCTAAAAAGGTATACCACTCAAAGATCGGACTTATTTTGGCCGAGATATGCAAGTTATGAAGCTCCAAAAATCTTATTTTTTTGTTAATGCTGAAAATATTACATGGTCATCTTTGAATGCTCATAACTCGGGTATTTGATGTCGGATCATGGTCATTTTTGGCAAAAAATGAAATTTGCTGGCATGGCCATTTTTAAATGGCAATCTATAATTCTGATCTTAACGAGTCTAAAAAGGTATACCACTCAAAGATCGGACTTATTTTGGCCGAGATATGCAAGTTATGAAGCTCCAAAAATCTTATTTTTTTGTTAATGCTGAAAATATTACATGGTCATCTTTGAATGCTCATAACTCGGGTATTTGATGTCGGATCATGGTCATTTTTGGCAAAAAATTAAATATGCTGGCATGGCCATTTTTAAATGGCAATCTATAATTCTGATCTTAACGAGTCTAAAAAGGTATACCACTCAAAGATCGGACTTATTTTGGCCGAGATATGCAAGTTATGAAGCTCCAAAAATCTTATTTTTTTGTTAATGCTGAAAATATTACATGGTCATCTTTGAATGCTCATAACTCGGGTATTTGATGTCGGATCATGGTCATTTTTGGCAAAAAATGAAATTTGCTGGCATGGCCATTTTTAAATGGCAATCTATAATTCTGATCTTAACGAGTCTAAAAAGGTATACCACTCAAAGATCGGACTTATTTTGGCCGAGATATGCAAGTTATGAAGCTCCAAAAATCTTATTTTTTTGTTAATGCTGAAAATATTACATGGTCATCTTTGAATGCTCATAACTCGGGTATTTGATGTCGGATCATGGTCATTTTTGGCAAAAAATGAAATTTGCTGGCATGGCCATTTTTAAATGGCAATCTATAATTCTGATCTTAACGAGTCTAAAAAGGTATACCACTCAAAGATCGGACTTATTTTGGCCGAGATATGCAAGTTATGAAGCTCCAAAAATCTTATTTTTTTGTTAATGCTGAAAATATTACATGGTCATCTTTGAATGCTCATAACTCGGGTATTTGATGTCGGATCATGGTCATTTTTGGCAAAAAATGAAATTTGCTGGCATGGCCATTTTTAAATGGCAATCTATAATTCTGATCTTAACGAGTCTAAAAAGGTATACCACTCAAAGATCGGACTTATTTTGGCCGAGATATGCAAGTTATGAAGCTCCAAAAATCTTATTTTTTTGTTAATGCTGAAAATATTACATGGTCATCTTTGAATGCTCATAACTCGGGTATTTGATGTCGGATCATGGTCATTTTTGGCAAAAAATTAAATTTGCTGGCATGGCCATTTTTAAATGGCAATCCATAATTCTGATCTTAACGAGTCTAAAAAGGTATACCACTCAAAGATCGGACTTATTTTGGCCGAGATATGCAAGTTATGAAGCTCCAAAAATCTTATTTTTTTGTTAATGCTGAAAATATTACATGGTTATCTTTGAATGCTCATAACTCGGGTATTTGATGTCGGATCATGGTCATTTTTGGCAAAAAATGAAATTTGCTGGCATGGCCATTTTTAAATGGCAATCTATAATTCTGATCTTAACGAGTCTAAAAAGGTATACCACTCAAAGATCGGACTTATTTTGGCCGAGATATGCAAGTTATGAAGCTCCAAAAATCTAATTTTTTTGTTAATGCTGAAAATATTACATGGTCATCTTTGAATGCTCATAACTCGGGTATTTGATGTCGGATCATGGTCATTTTTGGCAAAAAATGAAATTTGCTGGCATGGCCATTTTTAAATGGCAATCTATAATTCTGATCTTAACGAGTCTAAAAAGGTATACCACTCAAAGATCGGACTTATTTTGGCCGAGATATGCAAGTTATGAAGCTCCAAAAATCTAATTTTTTTGTTAATGCTGAAAATATTACATGGTCATCTTTGAATGCTCATAACTCGGGTATTTGATGTCGGATCATGGTCATTTTTGGCAAAAAATGAAATTTGCTGGCATGGCCATTTTTAAATGGCAATCTATAATTCTGATCTTAACGAGTCTAAAAAGGTATACCACTCAAAGATCGGACTTATTTTGGCCGAGATATGCAAGTTATGAAGCTCCAAAAATCTTATTTTTTTGTTAATGCTGAAAATATTACATGGTCATCTTTGAATGCTCATAACTCGGGTATTTGATGTCGGATCATGGTCATTTTTGGCAAAAAATGAAATTTGCTGGCATGGCCATTTTTAAATGGCAATCTATAATTCTGATCTTAACGAGTCTAAAGGTATACCACTCAAAGATCGGACTTATTTTGGCCGAGATATGCAAGTTATGAAGCTCCAAAAATCTTATTTTTTTGTTAATGCTGAAAATATTACATGGTCATCTTTGAATGCTCATAACTCGGGTATTTGATGTCGGATCATGGTCATTTTTGGCAAAAAATGAAATTTGCTGGCATGGCCATTTTTAAATGGCAATCTATAATTCTGATCTTAACGAGTCTAAAAGGTATACCACTCAAAGATCGGACTTATTTTGGCCGAGATATGCAAGTTATGAAGCTCCAAAAATCTTATTTTTTTGTTAATGCTGAAAATATTACATGGTCATCTTTGAATGCTCATAACTCGGGTATTTGATGTCGGATCATGGTCATTTTTGGCAAAAAATTAAATTTGCTGGCATGGCCATTTTTAAATGGCAATCTATAATTCTGATCTTAACGAGTCTAAAAAGGTATACCACTCAAAGATCGGACTTATTTTGGCCGAGATATGCAAGTTATGAAGCTCCAAAAATCTTATTTTTTTGTTAATGCTGAAAATATTACATGGTCATCTTTGAATGCTCATAACTCGGGTATTTGATGTCGGATCATGGTCATTTTTGGCAAAAAATGAAATTTGCTGGCATGGCCATTTTTAAATGGCAATCTATAATTCTGATCTTAACGAGTCTAAAAAGGTATACCACTCAAAGATCGGGCTTATTTTGGCCGAGATATGCAAGTTATGAAGCTCCAAAAATCTTATTTTTTTGTTAATGCTGAAAATATTACATGGTCATCTTTGAATGCTCATAACTCGGGTATTTGATGTCGGATCATGGTCATTTTTGGCAAAAAATGAAATTTGCTGGCATGACCATTTTTAAATGGCAATCTATAATTCTGATCTTAACGAGTCTAAAAAGGTATACCACTCAAAGATCGGACTTATTTTGGCCGAGATATGCAAGTTATGAAGCTCCAAAAATCTTATTTTTTTGGTAATGCTGAAAATATTACATGGTTATCTTTGAATGCTCATAACTCGGGTATTTGATGTCATATCATGGTCATTTTTGGCAAAAAATGAAATTTGCTAGCATGTCCATGTTTAAATGGCAATCTAAAATTCCTGATCTTAACGAGTCTAAAAAGGTATACCACTCAAAGATCGGACTTATTTTGGCCGGGGTACACTAAGTTATGAAGCTCCAAAAATCTTATTTTTTTGTTAATGCTGAAAATATAAGCATGGTTATCTTTGAATGCTCATAACTCGGGTATTTAATGTCGGATCATGGTCATTTTTGACAAAAAAAATCTAAATTTTCTGGCATGGCCATTTTTAAATGGCAATCTATAATTCTGATCTTAACGAATCTAAAAAGGTATACCACTCAAAGATCGGACTTATTTTAACAGACATATGTAAGTTATGAAGCTCCAAAAATCTTATTTTTTTGTTAATGCTGAAAATATTACATGGTCATCTTTGAATGCTCATAACTCGGGTATTTGATGTCGGATCATGGTCATTTTTGGCAAAAAATGAAATAAGCTGGCACGGCCATTTTTAAATGGCAATCTATAATTCTGATCTTAACGAGTCTAAAAAGGTATACCACTCCAAAGATCGGACTTATTTTAGCCGAGATATGCAAGTTATGAAACTCCAAAAATCTTATTTTTTTGTTAATGCTGAAAATATTACGGGAAGGTAAAATGTGAATGCTCATAGCTCAGGTATTTGATGTCGGATCATGGTAATTTTTGGCAAAAAATTATATAAGCTAACATGGCCATTTCTAAATGGCAATCTATAATTCTGATCTTAACAGGAATCTAAAAAGGTATGCCACTCAAAGATCGGACTTATTTTGGCTGAGATATGCAAGTTATGAAGCTCCAAAAATCTTATTTTTTTGTTAATGCTGAAAATATTACATGGTCATATTTGAATGCACTCATAACTCGGAGTATTTGATGTCGGATCATGGTCATTATTGGCAAAAAATGAAGTCCGCTGGCATGGCCATTTTTAAATGGCAATCTATAATTCTGATCTTTAACGAGTCTAAAAGGCCATACCACTCAAAGATCGGACTTATTTTTGGCCGAGATATGCGAATTTAGCGAAACTCAAAAAATCTGATTTTTTTGGTAATGCTGAAAATATTACATGGTCATTTT